>SNQJ01S0146130.1:14668-27612 GCA_010110895.2 Picea sitchensis
AAACAACATGGCGTCTCCACATATATGGTTGGCCCAAGAGAACATCACAAACATCCAGTGGGGAAACATCACATAATACCTCATCCTTGAAGGGTTGGATGTCGTATGACAATCGACACTATTGGCTGACATGAAGATCTCGTCCTTGCCGAAGCCACCCGATGTTGTATGGTTGTGGGTGTGGTGTTGTTGATAATCCAAACTGTTTGACAACCTCTGCTGAGATGAGGTTTTTTTGGCTTCCTCTATCAGCAATAAAATGCAGCGAGGTCCCCTTCACCCACATATGTGAATGAAAAAGGTGCTCCCCCTCTTCAGGATCTATTCGTTCTTCTGGTTGAATTTTTGGGGTCGTGACAATAGCAGTGGGGTCTGCATCAATGATCATTCCTTTACCAGTATTTTTAGAATCAGATTTTGAATCAGGGTTCAGCTCTTTGTCTTTGATATCGGCCACCAATGACTATTTTGAGCGACGTTCATCGATGTTGTGCTAGGGGATTTTGTGGAGATCACACCATTTTTCGGTGTCCTTCTTTGTCTTCCCATGACCCTTCTTTTCCTGTGTCTTGGACTAGTTTTCGGGAGACTGTTTGTTAGGGCCATATTTGTCATACTCGAATTCTCGTTTGTTCTGGTGCTTAAATTTCTACTCAATTTTAACAACATATCGATAAGAAGCACCGAGTGATGAGATGTCCAGAAAATCCATTTCAATCTAGATGTATCTATGTAGAGCCCCACGGTATTTTAGAACTAAATGTCGCTTAGAGTCTTTGATACCCATCTTGGTGCGCAAGGTATAGAATGTATTGGTAAACTCCAAAACTGCTTGGTCCCTCTCTTGCTGCAATGTGGTCCATCTCATGTATTGGTTTTCATAGTTTCCAATGGGGTAATATTGTTCCTTTACCGCATCCACAAAAAAATCCCAAGTGGGATCGGCCCCATATATTCCAAACTCCTCTGTGGAAATTTTCTCCCAATAAGTTTCCCACCAATGTTGGATATGAGGGAGAGATTTAAGGAGTGTGAAGCTGATCTTTTCCTTGTCGAAAAAATTGTGAACAGAGAAATAGCCTTCTAGCAGAGTTAACCATTTTCTAGGGCTTCTGCATTTATTTTTCCTTCAAATACAAGAATATCAAAATTAACTTGTACGTTGAAAGGCAAGGTGCCTCCAAAGTGGCCTCTTGATGAAGATGTGTCTGATGCTATCGGTAGGCGTTTAAGGATGTGGAAAAAATTCTCCATCATTTCATCCCTCTGTCGCGTGAGAGCTTGTTCAAGCAACAGATTGATAGGACCATTTTCTCCATCGTTTTTCTTTTCTTCCGCCATTGAGGGTTTCTTGGGTGTGTGAGAGCGATTGTCTTCAAGAGATACAAGCTCGAGACCCTACTTTCTATATTCTGACCTCGTCGGGGACATGCACTGAAAAAATGATTAAGAGCAGCCTACTCTGATACCACTGATCTGGATTATTTTCGGCACGAAATGAGATCAGAGATATAATAAAGAAATGGACAGAGATATCACAGATATTCAATAATATAAAAGAAATGTATCAAAGATGCAACCATAAACACAGATATACAGTAATACGCGATTTCTATTAATGAAATAAATGTATAGATACTGTAAAAATACAGAGTGAAAGACTCACTAGAATGGCGACAGCTTATCTCTGAGAAGAGATGTGATGGCTACTCGCATTCACAAGAAGATGATTACAATGAGGCTCTGAAGTCCGTTTTACAATAAACAGGAATGCCAAAAACCCTAGACATCCAAAAACATAACCCTAGGAGATGAGGCATCAAAATTCATGTGGGCCCTGTTTGGGTAAGTTAGTACATCAACTTCCCAGGGTCGTAAATTTTTCATACGATATCCATTTTAGGCATATGATTATTGTGGTGGGAAATCTCCCTACAAACTAGCAAACAGGGTTATATTGTGCATGCATATATGACCAAAAGAAACCTACTTTCTACCTTCGTCCCTAGACCTAATCCCCATTTCTTTTCAGCAAATACATGGTTAGAACAACATACCTTGTTCTAGGCATTCGATGTTGATCCTTCCTCACGCATGATCACTTGTTAGCAACTCTCCTCCCAAGGTTGACCTGCATACAAAACAAGAAACACACTACACATGCATTTTACCTACAGACTAATGGGTTAGAGATTCAAACATATTTTTAACAAACCATGAAGAACACATAAAGTGGGACGGGAAAAGCATTTCTTTATTACTTTTAATGAATCAACTTACAATGTCAAGACCAACCATTGCTCTGCGAACCTGATCCTGGGTTCCTCTTCAACTGTCCTCCAACTTCTTTGCTCTGTATTGCTCCTTACACACTAATGGCTAAAGGGTTGGGACAATGGGAATATGAATTTGAGTGAGTTTTTTTACTATCATTCTTCTTCTTCCAAATCGTACTCCTACCCCTTATTTTATAGGCTAGAAGGAGCTAGGTATTTGGTCGAACCCTCGGCCATGCATGGCTAGAAGGTTTAGTTAACTCACCCAAAGTTGTGTGTTCCGTCGGCAACTTTCCTTTTTTTTTGCTTTTGTAGGTACACGCAAGCTATTTTAGGTCAGCTAGCGTGTACACGCATGCAGTAATGGAGTAGGACATGTGGGACTTTATAAAAGAGGTTTTTTAAAGAGTTGTTCAAAAATGTTTTGGCTAAGAAGGAATCTGAGATGACCTGATGCCATGTAAGCATGTCTGGTGAAATTTAGGGTTATAACAGATGCCCCCTAATCTGTGAGGTCAGAAGAGCATCTGATGGCCGAAATACATTAACAATATTCACTGTTGTGCTAAAAAATTGATCCCAAGGATCAGGAACCGGAGGTGTCGTCTGCAAAATAACAATTGTCTCACCGAGGCGGGCATACCCATGCTCAGGATAAAATAGAATCATGGCTACCAATCAAATACATTGTAGATCCATGTCATATAACTATATAAAGAGTATCCGCGAACAATACATAGCAGAGCTACATCTCGAAATCACAAAGATATACATATAGAGTATCCATCTTCTAGAAGCTAATATGGCCTGATGGTTGGAGATGAGGTCTTCAGAGCTTGAGCAACAACTTTAAAATATTCAAAACTCAGGTAGGAGTGTAATATGAGTGTACGACTACACTACCAAGAGGTCTTCGATGGCTCGTCGGTCATGGACTAGATAATCTTGATGATCAGACTGAAAGCTTCATTGATTTCAAACAAGGACTTGATTGGATGTTCAAGATGGTCGAGTATGAGGGCAAGAGACAAACTGTAGAGGAGCCGAATCAGGCTTGGTGAAAAACTTCCCTTGGTCAACAACACGACAAATGATGAGACTCAGGCAGCATGGCATTAACATAAGTTTACGAGGCAGGAGGCAACGCAAACTCTCCATATGTTTGGAAGAATAACCAAATGGAGGAGGACACATCTCTATGTAGCGGGAACAACTTCCTAAGGTCATATTAAATCCCGGGGTTTGATGAAAAAACAAACAAATGTGTTTTATCCAAGGGCGACTCATCATGCTGCCAATAAAGAAAATACTTTTCCCTCCTCTTTTTGGGGTATATTTGAATTTTTTTTCTTTTTTCAATAATTTTTGAAAAAGAATGAAAGAATGTTACGTTACAAAGGAGGATCGAATGTAGCAAATGTACTAGTTCCAAGCTCATGGAAAATGGAGATGCCCAGGGCCAAGGGACATATGCAAGAAAAGGACACTTAGAAAAAATCCTTCAGGGGACAAAGGTGTCAAGATGCAGAGGCAAAGTGCTACAGGGCTTGCGTATAAGGCATGCTTCAGATGGTTCAGTTGAGAGTAACATGGAGCCAGCATTAGGCCAAAGATGTAGGTATGCAAATGTGATTTAATAAAACACACAATGGTAATGTCCTTCGATGTAAGTTTAATGAGCCTAGAGAAGGTAAGCTCGGTGGTTTTTCATATTTAGAGAGTCTGAAAAAGCGTAAAAGGAGACTCCATTGGGGTACTTTTTTCGAAGGTAGTCTATTCGGTTCGAAAAAGGGGTAAACTAGCACCGACAAGACGTCTTATTCAAAAAGATTTTAACGAGTGTGATAAAGACAAGATCACTCGGCTATTTTTTCAATTTTAAGGAGTCTGAAAAAAGCTTAACTATGGACTCCATCGGGAATGTTCTTTTGGACCATTTTAACGAGTGTGAAAGAATAAGGTCACTCGACGATCTTTTCAATTTTAGGGAGTCTGAAAAGAGCTTAACTATGGACTCTTTTGGGGTTCATTTTTCGTAAATTTAGTCCCTTAGGCCCGAAAAAGGGGTAAAATTATACCTGAGGGTACTCTTCTAGAGAATGAAAGTTCCTTAGAGTATACCTTTGTTCGTACAGTTGACCGTTCGGACCGAAAAATGGGTAAACTACCGCTAGACAGACATGATTTCAAATTTCAGTTTAACGAGCGTGAAAGGCCACAAGATCGCTCGACAATATTTTCATGTTTAGAGGGTCTGAAAAGGGTTTAAAATAAGACCCATTAAGCTTTTTGGGAGTCTCGAGGGTGAGGTCAAGAGTGAAAAATAATCATGCAAATGAGGCTCAAACTCGTATTCAGGAAAAAAAACAAGGACTTGCAAGTCTACAGTGATTAGAGACAGCATAGACACCATAATGCAACGAGGATATACCTAGGGAATCCATGTTCTTTTAAGATCTACCACCAACTCGCGACACTTCTAAGGCAACAATGATGGTTCCGTGTGACAACCTAATGGGAATGATCCTATGGCAAAGGGATAAAGATAACCAGATAAAAAAGTCATGGTAGCAACCTAACCTACATGCTCAAGTTGATCATCAGAGATTTTTTCCATGAATCGTCTAAAGTGTCCCAAAAATCCAAAAAACTGCCCCGATACCCGAGAATGCCCCTCCCATTAAACTCTTGAATCACTCTAAATGGATTTTGGTGTAAAGAAAATGATAAGGGAGGCCAAAAAAGTGACAAAAGAGGCCAAAAAGTCTATAAATAGAAGTTGGCAGCTCATTATCACCATTGTTGATTTGGAAATTGACTCTGGAGCCAAAAACAACCCTTCGACAAAAGTGGTGATTCCAGGAGCTACAGTGGATGAAACGAACTTCTGTCTGGACCAAGTAAGTACAAACTCCCCTAGCTTGCAATTTAATCCTTTAATTTTGTTTTAGGTTCCATGTTTTTGGGGGATGTCGACCTTTAAAAGGTCGGCCCTAGGTCCACACAGGTTGTCTCTGGACATGCCGCATGTACATTTGAGCAGAGTAAAAGCTGCACGCATGTACATGGAACTGTCATCATTACAACACACGTGGACCTCCCTTAATGAATAAAAAATTAAAAAGGCAAGGGATAACCCTCCTGAACTTTGATTTTTTTGTAGGATGTATGTTCACTGGAGAGAAAGGGAGCATGAAGAAGTTAGTGAGTTGGTCGGGGAAGACCGGAATGTTATGGCCACGTTGAAGCAATGTCGGTTGTTAAATTTTTTCCTATGTCCTTTTATGCGGGCACAACCAAGGCTGCTTAATGCCTTAGTTGACTACTGGCATCCTGATGCAGAGGTGTTTATGTTAGAGGGGCAGTCACTGGTGCCCACCACTGAGGATATATACTTTTTGACTGGCCTCTCAAGGAGAGGGGAACCAGTCAACTTCCGGTCGTTTCCTTTGGGGCCGGATAACATAGCGGAATTGATAGCCCTTTACTATGAGGCCGGGATAGACCGATCGAGCTCACAGGTGTCCATAAGCAAGATCATTGACTTATCACTGCAAGCGATTTTATTTCTCATTGGGTGGATTACTGGTTCTGCGGCCTTGTATCAAGCTTCCCGTGCACAGATGAACTGTGTCATCCAGTGCTTGAATGCACAAATTTTTGACTGGAGTACCACATTGCTTGAGTGCATGAAGAGGCAATTGACATATTTCTGACTGCAGACACAGAGGAACTTCGGGTTCGGGACTGTTTTGTGCTCATTCTTATTCGAGAGAGTTCTGAGAATTAATCCCTCGAGTAGTGGTATGAGGACATCAGGCCTTGATTCCTGCGATGTGTAGATGGGCAGTATTGCTGCCACGACAGGGTGGTGGAAGGACTAATGAGTCCTTTGATGATGACTTCTTTGCCTGGCTATCATGGTAGATCCCGGTTATCGAGGATTATCCGTATGCAGGGATTGATTTTTTGAGGGATCCTGAGATACCCGTACCTCCTGGCAAGGAGCAAGGAGAGATGGGTAAGTCTCCATCTTTGTAGCTATTTTTATTTTTTATGAAGCATGTGTAATTTTTATGTCATTTTTTTTATAAATCATTTTTTATATGCCAGAGTATTTGACGGATATGCGTTTGTTGTATGCAGATGTGGGACCAGTGTGACCTGTTGATTATGCGAGGAACAAGCATTTTCCTCGACTAAGGGCCACACCTGCCACCGTCGAGGGACTAGCAGTATTAGGAGATATTCTAGTGGGGGAGGCTAAGAGGGTGTTGAGGCAAGTTGAGTGGAACTTTACTGCGCTCACTCACACGGTCCCTATGGAAAATATTGAGGATATGCCACCATCCATGCAACCTCATGTAGTGGGGGCACCTCAGATGTGGGTCTGATTGTTTCGGTGTTTAGTCAATGCTGTGGATCAGTATAACAGGGCTCACAGGCCTTGACCCCAGTTAGACATTTTACATTCCACGAGCACTACTTGTATATATTTTTTGAGGGCATAATCCCTGTGACTCATTATATTTTAGAGGCGCTTGTGTCCATCTGTGTACTCTGGTTACTTTATGATTATATATGGATTTATGTCTTTTGTGTCTTATGGATCATGTGTGTAAAAAATGTATTTACACGTTTATGTGAATGTCCTTTCATGTGTGTGCAAGATGCCAATATAAAATGTGATTATCTAGAGTATTTGTAACTTGGTTTAATCTCCTAGGAACATGAAAATATGTAATATAATCAAAGTTTCATTCTAAGAGACGTACCCTAAGGAATCATCGGTGTAAAGTAGGATCATGAACCCGATAAACTCTATTTAACTAAGACATAAATAGCTGAGCATCGAGATAGACCCAAAGTTGAGAGATACAAAATGACAAGGCGTTACGAAGCAACTCAATAACTGCACTATACTCGACGACATTATTTGTGGTGTCACCTAAGCATATACCTCCGGAAGATAATAACTGGCCTTGAGTTGTAAATATTGCCCAAGATGCGAAGGCAAGCCTCCGAGTGTGTCAGATAGCACCATCTACGTACCCAATGAACACCTCGGATTCACTTGACATCTACCACAGTGACAAAAGATAACATCAATGACACATCCATAATACTAAAAGAAACTAGAAAGTAATAGTACAAAGACTATACATATGTTACAAAAAGTTACCCATGGTGAACTGCCTATGAGTAATACTTCTTGAGGTAGAGCCCATTTCTAGGCTTCACCAAAGCATTCCCTTCGAATTCAACCAGACGATAAGCCCCCTTTTTTAAAACCTCTTTTATGATGAAAGGTCCGAACCACATGGGTTTGAATTTTCCCACCCCCAGGGGGTCCTTATCTTGGTCATAGACTAGGACAAGGTTGCCTTCAGAGAAAATCCAAGTACGAACGGACCTATCATACTGACACTTGACCTTATGTTTGTGAGCCTCGTTGGCCAGGGTTGCATCACGACACTGCTCATTGAGCTACTCAAGGTATACTAACCGTTATTCAAGTGGAGAAGTGTCTGGAAATAATTGTACTGCCAACTTTAGAGATGGGATCTGACATTCGATAGGCAAGACTTCTTCCAGACTGTATATGAGTTGAAAAGGTGAGAAACCAGTTGCAGTCTTAATAGACGTTCGATAGGCCCATAATGTTGAGTATAACATCAAATGCCAATTTGACTTGGCGGAGTTGATTGTTCGTTGTAGGATGGTATTAAGAGATTTGTTTACAGCTCCCACCTGACCATTTTCTTGGGGATAGTAGGGTGATGAATGATCTTTAAGTGACTCGGTCATCATTTGGTTCTGAAAGTGACTGCCATGGTTAGTGACAATCTCCCTCGGGACGTCGAACCTTGATATTATCTGGTTGAATAAAAAGAGAGTTGTGGTCTCTCCATCATCCTTAAACGTTGGCATAGCTTCAACCCACTTTGTGAAGTAGTCGACAACTACGATGATATAGCGGTGCCCCCTTGTTGAAGGAGGGTTGCATGTAGTGTAATAAATCCCCCACTTGGTGAAGGGACCAACTGTAATGTCAGGAAACATGGGAGCGGGGTGTGCCCTCATATTCCAAGAGATGATTTGGCACGGGTGTCACTTTTTGACTGATTTGATACAATCTTTTATTAGTGTCGGCTAGAAGTAACCTTTTCATAGAATATTTTGGGTTGTTGCCAACCCAGAAAAATGATCACCACGTGCTCTGGTATGGAAATTGTTAAGCATGATGACTGCTTCCTCATGAGTGAGACATTGACACAGGATTCAGTCTACACCTCTTCGATACAACGTATCATTGAGTATGAGATAATTTTTAGCCTGATGGTGTATGCGTCGATGCTCGTCATGAGAAGCAGAGGTGGGGCACTTCAAAGTCTGGATATAGATAAGTATATCTCCATACCATGGATTTGAATATGTGATAAAAAAACATATCTCCCCTGATAGGCGATTCTTTAGACACAACGTCACCTGACTCGACCAGAAGTTCCAAAATAAGTTTTGCAAAGACTAGTGAATTTTTGGATTTCGCTGAAATGAAATATAAGTCAAACTCATGGAGGATGACTATCCATCTACTGATATTTCCACCTATTACCCATCGTGTCAACATGTACTGGAATGGATTCACGACAGCAATGATGGTAGTCTTGCGAAATAGAACATAATGACGGAACCGTTGAACAACATGAACTGTTGCCAACGCAAGTTTTTCGATATGAGAATAATTGATTTCCAGTCCTACGAGGCCTTGACTTAGTTAATAGATCATGTATTCTGAGAACAAGTCATCCTCCTGAACTAAAACCGTGCCAATGGTTGACTCTGCTGCATCCAGATATAATAAGAAATCTTTGTTATAGTTAGGTGGTCGGAGTAGAGGGGCAGTTGTGAGGGAATGTTTCAATGCATCGAAAGAGCATTGAGAAGAATCATCCCAGTAAAAGGGAACGTCTTTCTTCAGTAAGTGCATAAATCCCTTGGTGATTTCGGCATAGTTGGTGATGAAGCGCCTTAAAAAATTGGCCTTGCCTTGTAGACTCTGAAGTTGAAGGATTTTGAGTGGGGGAGGTAACTGAATTATTACCTCCACCTTGAGAGGATAGACCATGATCCCTATTTTTGATACAATGAAACCTAACAAACGTCCTGACGTTACACAGAAGCTGCACTTGTTTGGATTCAAGTGAATCCGAAAGTAGTGACAACGTTCGAAGATAAGTCAAAGGTGGGTGGGATGATCCGTTCTCTTGTGAGATTGAGATGCTAAATCATCTAAATAGGCCTCGACTATATGATTGAGGTCATGGAAATAAAAAGACATGGCCTGCTGAAAGTTCGCTCCAGCAGTTTTGAGACCAAAAGGAATCTTACGATACGTGAATGTACCCCAAGGACAAATGGATGTCGTTTTGTGCTGGTCTTCGGGTTTGATTTGTATTCGATTATATCCTAAAAAACCATTCATTAAAGAGAAGGCCTTGCAACTAGCACATTCATCAATGATCTAGTCGATGAATGGTGTGGGAAAATTATCTTTGGGACATGCCTTGCTCAAATCACGGAAGTTGGTACATACACAAATCGTTCCTTGTTTTTTATTGACCGACACAAGATTTGACACCCATTGGGTCAAATGGATAGGATAGATAAAACTAGCTTTTAGAAATTTCTCAACCTCAACCTTAATGGTTGTTGCTTTCCTCGGATTAATTGGATGAAGCTTCTGTTGAATAGGCTTGGCATCAGGATAAGTTGTGATTTCATGTTCGACTATTTTTGGATCGATAAGACCTGGAAAACTGTAGAAACCATGCCTTGCATGGCATAAGTCCAACTCCTTCCTAACAAGAGGTTATAGTCGAGGGGGGCATCGACTACTTCTACTTTGATGCACACGGTCTTCCCTCCTAACTGCATGGGGAAAGAGGGAATGATACCATGCGGTCGGAAATAACGACCATCGAAAGCAGTGAGGAGAGTAGGTGACAGAGACAAAATGGGTTGGCCAATGGCTTTCCAACATGCCAACAACATAATGCATGCTGAGGTGCCCTCATCAACCACCGTGTGGAAGATATTCTGAGTAAATTTTTTTGTGGGATAAGCCACTACTATCTGAAACTCTACGTGGTAAGGCAGACGAGGTTTTAAGTCAGTTGTATCCAGCACGATTATACCTGGATTACAAGTCTGGGTAGATCCTAAAGAGGTTAACAGGGTTTTCCTCTGGGAAGGGCAGCTTTGGAGAACCTCCAAAGCAGACATCGCACAAGTGGTTTGTGATAAATCTTCCACCACAGAATAGTTCTGGTCGGCCCTTGCATTTGGGTTGTGAGAATATTTTTTGAACGCACCTTTGGGGATGCATGTCATTATTTCACCCAACGTCTTCTCAATCTGTAGAGGAAGATATGGGAGTTCGGCTTCCTTGCCCTTCTCATATGTTCTTGGTTGACTATAGTCATGTTCTCTAGTCGATATAAAAGCATCACCCTTCACCATATATACATTCACGGATGTGGGGTTGTTCAAAGATGAATGGGGCCCTTGACTGCCCCCTTCCGTGCTTGTAGAGGCTTGAGTTAGATTTTTCCCATGTTGAAATGGATTGGTTAACACAACAGGTTGTTGCTATGTCACAAAATTTTGGGCCTATGCAAGCTAGGGACATAGGTGGGTGGGGTGGTCTTCCGCGCACAGGTTGCAAGGATACCTCACCTTATGTTTCTCAGTGTTTCCCCCACCAGCATTATCAATGGGTTTTTTACCCCCCTTACCCTTATTTCATTGTTTTTTCTTCCCTTCAGGCAGTTGGGTGGCTTTTGGATTAGTCGATTGCACTATGTGTACATCCGACATTTTGGTAGGGGGAGCAACCAAAGCAGTAGTTTGGCTGGCCACTGTGTGTTGTATAGATAATTGTTGCAACTGATTCTTCAGTTGTTCAGCGGGCTATGTTTGTGCAAAACCAACAATACTGTCAGCATGTGGTCCAACTCTCTATTTGGTTTTATCTAGTATTGAGCGTGGTGCATCTGGCAATATCATGTATAATAAACCGGACTGAGAATAGATTAGCTCAAGTTGTTGAGCTCTCATGATGGAATCTTCTTCAAAAAGAACTCCTGATGTCGCGACATCTTTGGATAACTGTGGGACCAAAGACTTAAGGAACCACTCAAGCAAGAACGCTGGTGGGACTGGTACCTTAATTAAACTCTTCAGACATCACCATTCTCAAATGTGATCGAAGATATGGTCCGCTTTTGTCTGTGAGAAATTGGCCAGCAATTCTGTGCCAGCATCGTATCTCATAGGTAACTGGAAATGGTTTAGGAAAGCCATAGCCAATTCACCGAAGGAAGATTATCTTGAGTGATCGAGCTCAATGTACCATTTTGCGACACCCCCAATGAGAGTATGTTGAAACAATCGCAATTGTACAGAGTCGTCTTTCAACGAGTTAGATGAGCACCAAAGATGAAAGGTAGTCACATGATCGTCAGGATCTTCGTTAGGCTTGGCCTCAAAATTTGGTATGTCCAAAGGAAACTTCATCAACATAGGAGGCCAACACAAATCGTGACAGATAGGGTCATTCAACAACTGTGTCAAGTTTGGAAAATGCAAGGTTTCAAGGAAAGGTAGTTTGGGCTGTTGGTGATAACATGGGAAGAAGGGACCTGGATTTTGAATGGCACCAGGTTTCCAGGAAAAGTTTGGCTACTGGCCTGTGTTCTGCTAAAAACCATGGCCCTGGCCAGCATACATATTTTTCATGTGAGGAGACATCATCAACTAATTCCCAAAATAGGACATAGATGGTTGGGCATGCATTACATTCAGCGAACTTTGGGAAGGGTTTCCCCATGTCGATCCCATGGGGATAGGCATGGTATTTTGTCTAGGGTTCCATTGATTGTGAAAAGAATTACCCCAAACCAGCATTTCTGACGAGGGAACGGATCCCTGCCAAGAATTCCAAGGCCCTGATGCAAAATAAGTTCCCGGGTGTGCCCCATGTGCAAGAATAGTACCCTGCATAAGAATAGATTGTCTGAAACCGGGATTGCCCCCAGTTGGGAAAGAATCTGATGAGAAGGCATCATTACCAAACACACCGAACAAATAAAATGGTGTCAAACGGATTAGCATATTATGAGAAGGTGGTCCTTGACTCCCTGCTCCAAATAAACTATGGTGTACAGGTGGCCCGACGGATGGCTGGTGCGCGTCACCGAGCGAATGGGATGAAGGAGGTATGTAACCTCCTCCGTATGGGAAAGGGTTAAAAGGAGTAGAAGTGCCCCCCATGTGGACTTGCAAAGGAGCGATAGAGCTCCCTTCCCCCAGACCTAAAGTCTGTGAAGTGGAGAAGGAAAGTACATGACTTGTACCTGGAGTAGGCATCCCGTATTAGAACAGAGGGCCTATCGCACTTGGTGGGAAAGGGGTTGTGGCCGCCGCCAGAGATGGGATCGAACCACTATGCGACATAGAGGCAGTCGAGACCATGGTGGCTCAGACTGGTGACAGTGGGTTAGGAGGTGGAAACTCTCCTGTGGTGACAACCGTAGTGGGAATTGAAGAATTCCCAGAAGGAGTAACAACATTTGTTTCCATTGTTGCATGTGACATTGTCTGGCA
>SNQJ01S0146131.1:0-23969 GCA_010110895.2 Picea sitchensis
TTCTTTGATATATTTTGGGGCCGACTTCTCTATCTGCCTATTACAATTACATTATGACCAATCCGCAAAAGTGGATTTGGTCCTTCTACAATAGCTGACATGATCAATCCACAATGGGGATTGATCCAATGAATAATATATCAAATAATAATAAGAATACACTTTGCAGTTACATTATTTCAACAACTTGGAAATTGATAAGGGTGTCACACACCTAAGAGTTATAGGGAACTCGGACCTAATAGTGTCACAAGTGTTACTATACTTTGTTGCTAAGAATGAGAAACTAAAGAAGTATCGTGACTTTGCACGATCCATTGCAAAATCTTTTGAGATGGTGACAATCAAAGCAGTTCCCCGAGAAGAAAACTATGTGGCAAATGCCTTGGTTGTTTCCGCCTCCACCTTTCAACCTTGTGATGGCCCACTCCAAAACCTGTGCAAAATGGAAGTCTTGTTTAGGCCTTCTATCCCTAACAACTTGGAACATTGGCAAGTCTTTGAAGATGATGACCACATTATTAGATTCATGGAAAATAGCAGAGAATTCACTGATTCACAAGTGAAATTCATGGCCGATTCCATGGATCTGGATGTGGTCAACCTCCAAAATAACACCTTCCCAAAAGGATGTGTCCCTTTAGAACACCTCTTTGACAAAAACAATGTTTTCAAGGGGAAAAGGCTCAAAAAACAAATAGATGAATCCCTAGAATTCAACATTGGCACAAAAATGGATCCAAGGATGGTCAAAATAGGAAAAGGAACTACTAAGAAGGAAAGGATGGAAATTCTAGACCTCATAAGAGAATTCAAGAATAATTTCGCTTGGAATTATGATGAACTAAAGGCTTATAGGGGTGATGTCATCCAACATGCTATACCTTTGACAGAAGGAGCCAAACCTTTCCGACAAAAGTTAAGACATATCAACCCGAAATTGAAAAACCAAATACAAAAGGAACTCCAAAATATAGTTGATGTTAGCATCATATCTCCCATCGGGTACTCATCCTGGATGTCGAATTTGGTAGTTGTTTGAAAGAAAAGTGGTGATATACGTTTGTGTGTGGATTTTCGAAACCTTAACCAACTATCTTTGAAAGACAACTATCCTCTCCCAAAAATGGAACATTTGTTACAAAGGGTCACAAGGGCATGGATGATGTCCATGTTAGATGGATTTTTTGGGTACAACCAAGTCTTGCTTAAAAGAGAAGATCAACTTAAAATGGTGTTTACCACACCATGGGGAACATTTATGTATTTGAGAATGTCGTTTGGCCTTATGAACGCCAGTGCTACCTTTCAAAGAGAAATGGATTTTTCCTTTGGGGATCTCATTCAGAAAATCATAGAGATTTACCAAGATGATCTCACGGTCGTATCAAAGGAGAGGAAATACCACATATCACACCTTAGAATCGTTTTTTAGCGGTGTAGGAAATATGGTATCTCCTTGAACCCTAAGAAATCTGTTTTTGGGATAGATAAAGGGAAACTTTTGGGTCGCAAAGCCTCGGAAGGGGGAATCTCCATAGATCCTGAAAGGGTCCAATATATTAAGGATGTGCATCCCCCAGCCAACAAGAAGTCCTTACAATCCTTTTTCGGAAAAATAAATTTCATTCGAAGATTTGTCCTAAACTTTGTCGAAAGGATAAAACACATGAGTGCTTTACTAAAGAAGGATATTGTGTTTAGATGGGATGATAAAGCCGTTAAATCTTTTGAAGACATAAAGGATGCTATCTCCCAAGACCCAGTTTTAATCAACCCTGATCATTCTGTAGATTTCATAATATTCTCTTTTTCCTCCCAGGGCACCATTGCAGGTGTCTTGCTAGAAAAGGATGTTGACGACTATGAACACCCTATATCCTTCAAGAGAAAAGTCCTTAGGGATTCAGAGTTAAATTATTCTATTACCAAGAAACAAGATTATGCCTTAGTGAAATCCCTTAATCACTTTAGAAACTACGTCGGTTATAACAAAATCAAGGCTTATGTCCCTTACCCAGCAGTGAAGGATGTCTTGTCACAACAAGATTGTATGGGTACTAGGGGCAAGTGGGTCTCCAAAATACAAGAATATGACTTAGAGATAAAACACACCAAGATTACAAAGGGATAGGTTATGGCTCAAATGTTGACTGAGAGCAACCAAGAGGCCATACAAATGGGAGAAAGTGAACAAATAAACATGGTAATCAGTGAATTAGAACATGACGAATGGTATTCTGATATAATATACTACCTTAAAAAATTATCGTGCCCAGACTACCGATATAATATACTACCTTAAGGGCTTTGAGACTTAAGGCTATGAAACATTGTTTAACCGAAAATGGCCTGGGTTGGAAGGATCCGGATGGAGTTTTCCTTAGATGTGTTAATCAAGAAGAAGCTAAGAAGCTATTGAAGGAATTACACTACGGACTTTGTGGTGGAAATTTCGCATCTCGTACTACTGCCCACAAGATCCTAAGTGTCGTATAGTATTGGCCAACATTATTTGTTGATACTCACCGATATGTCTAATCTTTCCAGCCTTGCCAATACTTCACTAGTAAACCAAGACTCTCGGCACAACCTCTAAAACCTGTAATGGTAGAAGCTCCTTTTCAACAGTGGGGGTTAGATTTCAATGGGGAATTTAAAGACAATTCAAGTAATGGCTACAAATGGATTTTAACAACCACATATTATTTTACCGGGTGGGTAGAGTCTATCCCCACAAAGAAGGCCACTGAGGAAGTAGTCATGAACTTTTTGGAGGAACGAATCATAACTAGGTTTGGTGTCCCGTCCAAGATTACCACGGATAATGCCAAGGCATTCAATTCTCATGCACTAGCAGAATTCTGTTTCAAGTACGGAATTTTTCTATCTCATTCCTCCAACTATTATCCACAGGGCAACAGATTAGCAGAATCTAGCAATCAGAACCTTATGAATATCATCAAGAAGGTTGTGGGGTAAAACAAGAGGTCTTGGGATAGAAAAATTAAATATGCCTTGTGGGCAGATCGAATAACAACAAAGACCTCAACAGGAAGCACCCCTTTTGAGCTGGTGTATGGTTTAGAAGAAAAACTGCATGTGAACCACAAAATCCCCATCCTCCATTTTTCTCAACAATATACTACTGATGGAGAAGCAATCCAAGGGCGAAATAACCAGTTGATAGAGTTGGATGAATCTAGAAGAACCGCCCTGAGCCAAATGGAAAGAAACCAAGAAAATATCAAGAACACCTTCGATCACAAGGCAAAAGACATAGATTTCACCGAAGGAGATCTAGTGTTGTTATGGGATAAGAGAAGGGAGAATCCTGGTATGCACAAGAAGTTGGATGGACTATGTACAAGTCCTTACAAGATCATGAGTCATGTAGGAACAAACTATTTTAATCTAGGGACCATCGAGGGAGAAACTTTGAAGTTACAAGTAAACTCCTTACACATGAAGTGTTACTACCCTCCAACAGCATGACAGGTAAGTACAGGTAAGTAGTTAGGCATTTGAATTCATTCTATATACCATTTGCATTTCATGCTAGAGTAGTTTGTATTTCCATTTATACATATGTTTTCTTTCATTTTATGTATTATATATATATGATCCGGGGGTGATATCACCACCCCAAATGATTGCTAATAGTTTTATGTTGAAATCAAGCAAGTCACAGGTTATTCCAGAGATGTTGAGGTTCTCATGCGCTCTATGGTGAGAAAATGTCCCCAAGTTGGAGCCAAATGTTATCCCCTAGCCTAGGGATAACTAAGGAGATTATGTCTCGATGCCCATAGGTCCTAGACATGGAGTACCGAGAGCCAGATCGACTTGAGCATGGCCCTCGAGAGCCCATCCTTTTTCTTCTTTAGCGCCTCCACTTTGTCAGCAGCAACAACATCCATCACATTAGCCTGGTCCTACAACAGAAATGGATCTTGCTCCATGAAGTAATGAATCTGGGTATCATGGTATGTGTCACTTTGATTCTCAAAACAATTTGAATATGTGCATTTAATTCCTTTTGCTTCTAACGTGTGCTTGGACCTTATGCCTTTCCACTTGACCACACCTGGGGGGATGATAGGATGCCCTAGTAATCCGGTTCACATAGGGTTTGAGTTTCCACTCGGGGGATTCATGAAAGTTCATCGTCCATTCCCACCATACTTACCACTTCTCATCCTTCTCCCACTCATCCATCCCATTACCCTGGTCTGGGCATTGGGTTGGCCAAATATCTAAGGGTTGTACCTTACCTTGTGGGAAGAAGGGGATAAAGGCCCAGAGGGTAAAAGTGGTTGGAAAAAGATAAAATCCAAAAGAATGAAACCTTGAGATGCTTCACCCAGGGATCCCCGAGAAAGAAATCAAAATCTTCTCAGCAAGAAACATAGGGACCCATCAAAAATAATAAATCAAGACCTAGTTGGAGGATAGGGGTTGTCATCACGAGCCATCAGATTAGGTCCATGGGCATGTAGTGGTATGACGCTACCAACAATTGGTCACCACGCTAGGGTAGTGGCTCTTGGTGGCATAGCTAGGAGAAAGGGTGTCTCATCACGAGCCGCCTTCTCATTTCCTGTGAAATGCTTGTGGGTACCATTGGTCACCACGCCAGGGCAGTGTCTCCCAATTAGTCTTCTGAAAGAAAAAACAATAAAGAATAAGGATAAAAGGCATGAATGGGCTTGGAAACATTTTCATCCATGATAAGGTGCATCTCACCCTCTTTAGAGGCACCCATAGGTAAGCCATACATTTCCCTAATATCACTGCACCCATTTCTGAGACATCCCTTTTTCACCTCATCCACTCACATGGCCTCGATTTGAATTCACCCAGGAACATCCCACATCTAATTAGCATTATCCCAATAGAACATCCTAGCGTCCCCTCCAAACTTGGCTTGTAGAATAGCATAACATCTTTGAGCACTTGTCCGGGTAAAAGGGGTTTCATGCACATGTTTAAATAACTTGATGATTAGATGTGATTGACATTGCTATGATCCATGTGACTTATGAGCCCATGGAGGGCGTATTTTTTAATGTTGCAGGGCCACACCCGATGGACAGGTACATATGAGGAGATGATTACTTCGAACCTCCATAGGGATAAAATCCCACCTGATGGATGTTGAGACCCCAACCAGGGGCGGAGACAGATCAGGAGATTGCACCAGAGAGAGAGGATGGTGTTTCACCAGGGACAACCTCGTAGGCCTGGACCCAGAGGGGGTTTTTCCCTTTTCACCATGATGTAGGCCTTGGAAGTCCCATGACATCACCCAGGTCACCCATGATGTCACCCAACATTTTTGGATGTTTTGGAGGCAGTTGTGTGCCAAGTGGCACATGTGGCAGGATCCTGAGGCCCAAGGAGGCCTAACGTTTTGCTCCAGGAGGCCAACGTTGCCCAAAAAGGGCCTAACGTCACCTTAAAAGGGCATGACGCCACATTTGCAGCTTATTTTAGGGTTTAATTATGACATTTAATGTAAAAACTGGATATTATGTGTAACAGGCCATGTCGGTCTTTTTTTACCTAATTCTAGTCATTAGTATTGTATAAATAAGGGTTTAAACCCTTGTATTATTCATCATCTTTCACTCACACTTGTGAGGACTGAAATTTGCGCCCTACTTAGGGTTTCTTGGCTGAAATTTTAGGCACACTTGTTGAGGAAGGCTAAATTTGGATTATTTTGGCAAGTTTCTTGGTGGATGTGTTCAACTAGGGTTCTTCTTGATGAATTCTTGATGTATGTAAGTGATATTTCTGCAATTCTTCTTAATTGAATGGTTATAGTTTTATTTATCTTGCATTTACATTCAAGATTATGAAATTTTTTGATTAAACCCTAGGAAGACTAGCACATGTTATTGTCCTAGCTTCAAAAGATTTCACCTACTAGATCTTGTCAAGAGGCCACTTTTCTTGAATCATTTTCTAGGGCCTTGCCATTGCAACACCTTATTATACATTGCTTCATCTTAGCCGATTTTTGCTTCATCATTGAGTTAAAGAGGGAGGAAATCTACTAAGGCCTAGGGTTACCTACACCTTAGTAGCTAGTAGGGTCTGATAATTGGAGCCTTGGGTTACCAACACTCCAATCTATCAATCTCTCTTGTCTTTGACTCTCCTACTATCATTACTTTCTTCAACATTTTCTTCCACATCATTGACTCCATTTTCCCTAAAGCACTAGTCTAAGTCCTTCTTTGAGTAATTGATCAAAACAACCATCAAAACCTGTGATTTGAGCTTCGTACTAACCATCTCTAACCCTGGAATAGCCTAACCTACTAACAATATTGATGTTGTTACTAAAGTAGGCTACAACGATTAATTGCAACATTAAAAGCTTCTAAAATCAATTGAAAATGATGATTTATACATTGTCTTATTTTCTTCTAACAAATGTTAGTATTATGATTTCAATGGTTAGTGATTCTTAGTCATTTTGAAGCTAGTTCAAGGCATTTAATGTGAAGTATTGCCTTATAAATATTGATGTTATAATTTTTTGTTTACTTCATTATTATCATCCAATTTCTTTTATTGACAAAGTCTATGTTTTTATGAAGTGCTAACCAGCAAGTGTACTTGCAAATATATATAGTTTCGTGTTGCTTTGCTCCAGGGATGTACACTTTGACATATTATATTTTCATTGGTTATAAAACAAGACTTTTTGATCTGTGATTACTTATGAGAGGGGATCTTTATCTAGCCATTTTTACTTTGCCTTCTCAAACCCCCAAGTCATCGGGGACATCTCCCATGGGCCTACCACCCTAAATGGAAAGAGACATCCAATTGAGGTGACAGTGATAGGAAAGTCTCTCGTTACGCCAATTTGCTCTCCTTTAACCTTTCCTTTGATCAAAGTACAAATTGTGTGATAACACTTTTCACAGAGGGGCTCACAAAACCCTTGAGATGATGGGTAAAGGCCCACAGGCCTCACACATTACAGGATGCCATCCTACACACTAGAGATCTAACAGACTCAGTGCCAAAAACTAAATTTTTCTCCAAACCCTTTGTGCCACAGAAGGACAGAGACAGGAAGCCATTCC
This sequence comes from Picea sitchensis, assembly GCA_010110895.2. Taxonomy (NCBI): domain Eukaryota; kingdom Viridiplantae; phylum Streptophyta; class Pinopsida; order Pinales; family Pinaceae; genus Picea; species Picea sitchensis. The sequence continues at coordinate 7,107 of SNQJ01S0146131.1, forward strand.
AGAGAGAATGGAAGGGCAAGGAGAAATTGAATGATGAGACGAGGCGAGAGCTTATGAGGAAGAAGTTGTGCTTCACCTACAAGGATCCTTGGGTCCCAGGCCACAGGTGCATGGGCAAGGGAGAGATCCATTATATTGAGTTGGCAGCAGACAGTGTGAACAGTGGTGAGGGGGAACAGGACAGTGGATCCACTAGCTCAGAGGAGGAGCCATCATAGGTGGAGGAGAAGTATCCACAGAGACCACCGACACCGGTACGTGCCCAACCACTGATAGTACCACAGCCTCGTGAGAAGAATAACAAACGAGCACCAACAAAAGGAGGAGTCATAGAGACCCTTTCTGGTATTCCTAGGTATGACACCCTCCGGATCAGAGGGACTATTCAGGGATAGCGGGCAATTTCCTTGATAGATGGTGGGGCCACCTGCAACTTCATCGATGCCTCATTGGTATCGAGACGAGCACTTCAGACAGAGGAGTTTGAGGGGTTTGATGTTGCAGTAGCATATGGCCACACAATGGAGTGTATGGATAGAGTCTTAGACTTGAAGGTAAATCTAGGTAACTACACCGTCAGAGACACATTTTATGTAGTTGACCTATCTAATACAGATGTGGTGTTGGGAGTCCAGTGGTTGATCACCTTGGGAAAGATCACAACCAACTACCAAACCCTTGAGATGGGGTTCAGAGACAGTGAGGGGAAGAGGATTTTGCTGAGGGGCATGTCGACAGGGGCACCCAGGACAGTTTCGGCCAAGAGGATGGAGAAGGATATTAAGGCATGGGGAGGTAGCTTATGCAACAAAGTGTTTGACCACCACACAGATGGATCAGATGGTAAGCAGCAGTATCAAACAGAGATTAGGATTTGTTGGGGTGACATCAGCATGTTTTTGGTCTAATTCCACCAGGGAGACCACCAGATAGGGGGTTTGAGCACACCATTGAGTTGGAGGGTGCTAAACCCATGATTAGAGAACCTTACCGTCATCCTCGAAGGTTCAAAGATGAGATAGAGAAAGCAATCAAGGAATTGCTAGCGATGGGACACATCAAACCTAGCAGTCGCCCATTCACTTCTTCAATTGTCTTAGTCCTGAAGAAGGATGGTACCATGAGGATGTGTATTGATTACCGGAATTTGAGCAAGAAAACCATCAAAAAACAGTATCCTATCCCACGCATTGATGAGTTGATGGACAAGCTGCATGGGGAAGTTTTCTTCTCTAAGATTGATCTACGCTCTGGATATCATCAGATCCGCATTCGAGAGCAGGACATAGAGAAGATGGCATTCAGATGCCACTTTGGCCATTTTGTGTTTCTGGTTATGCCATTTGGGCTAACTAATGCTTCAACTACATTTCAGTCTTGAATGAACCATATTTTCAGGGACCACTTGAGGAAATCAGTATTGGTATTCTTCGACGACATCCTTGTCTACATCAAAACATGGCAGGAGCACCCGAGGCACTTGGATGAGGTACTCAGCATCATGGAGTCCCAGTCACTATATGCCAAGGAGTCAAAGTGTGAGTTTGGCATGACAAAGCTACTCTATTTGGGCCACATTATCAGCGCACAGGGGGTACAGGTGCACCAAGAGAAGATCAGGGCCATTTTGGATTGGCCAACGCTCAAGAACATGACAGAGTTGAGGAGTTTCTTTGGGCTATGCAGCTATTACAGGAGGTTTGTGAGAGGTTTTTCACAGTTCGGGGCACCATTCACGAATTTCACCAGACAGGGGAGCTTCATCTGGACCGACAAGTGATCACATGCAGGAAGTCATGGGCACATGCCCAGTATTAGCATTGTCGGAATTCACGTTGTTGCTTGTATTGGAGTGTGATGCATCGGGAGATGGGATCGAAGCAATCTTGATGCAGGGAGGACACCCTATTGTGTTTGAGAGAAGGAAGCTCAGCCAACCCGAGAGGTTGTACTCAATCTATGACAAGGAAATGATGGAAATCATGCATGCCTTAACCAAATTCAGACAGTACTTGGTGGGAAGAAAATTTGTGGTCAAGACAGACCATAACAGCTTGAAGTATTTCATTGAGCAGAAGGATCACAGTGAGCGTCAGCAGAAGTGGGTGACAAAGGTTCAGGCCTTTGATTTTGAGATAGAGTATGTCAAGGGTAAGAAGAACATTGTGGTTGATGCATTGTCTAGGAGACCTGCAGCTTGTTCTCTGATGGAGATTTCAGCAGGTTGGAAATCCCACTTGTTAGTGGAATATTCCAAGGACAAGTTCGCTTGTGATATTTTGGATGGGCAGCTACAGGACAACAAGTACAAAGTCATTGACGATGTCATCTTCTACAAAGACCGAGTCTACCTAGTGCCAGGATTGGGTCTCAGGAAGAATATTTTGGTTGCAGTACATGACTCCCCACTAGCAGGCCATCAGGGGTTTTTCAAAACCTACAGGCAAGTCAGACAGAGGTTCTCTTGGAAGGCCCTCAAACAAGATGTGAGGGGACATATCAGTGAGTGAGTGACTTGTCAGTGGAATAAGTCAGAGCAGACTCTTCCAGTTGGGTTGCTTCAGCCACTTCCCATTCCAAAGTAGAAATGGGAAAGCATCTCCATGGACTTCATTATAGGCCTACCCAAGGTACAGGGTAAGGATTGTATCTATGTAGTTGTCGACAAGTTGACCAAGTTTGCACACTTATATGCCATTTCGACAGATTACAGTGTAGTACAGGTGGTCGAGCTTTTCTTCAGAGAGATCTTCAGACTTCATGGGTTTCCACAGAACATCGTCAGTGACAAGGCCAGTCGGTTTATCGACATGTTTTGGAGGGAGTTATTCAGGCTAGTGGGGACAAAGTTGACACCCAACACATGTTACCACCCTCAGACTAATGGGCAGGTAAAGATAGTCAACAAGTGGGTTGAGGGATACTTGAGGAACTATGTGAGCGAACAGCAGAGAGCATGGGTGAGGTGGCTACATCTATGAGAGAAATGATACAACACCACCTTCCACATGTCCATCGGCATGACCCCCTTCCAAGCATTATATGGGTATGATGCTCCCACTTTGATTGACTTGGTGTTTTGAGACAATCAGGCTCACAAAGCCAAAGACTGGATCATAGAGAGTCAGGAGATTCTCAAGGTACTTGTTATCCCCTAGTTTAGGGATAACTAAGGAGATTATGTCTCGAGGCCTGTTATCCCCCACTTTTAGGGATAACTAGGAGATTATGTCTCGAGGCCCAGAAGTCCTAGACATGGAGTACCGAGAGCCAGATCAACTTGATCATGGCCCTAGAAGGCCCATTTTTTCTCCCTTTCAGCGCCTCCACTTTGTCGACAGCATGAGCAGCATCCATCACCTTCGGCTTAGTCCTGTATCAGAGATGGTTCTTTCTCCAAGAGGTAATGAGTCTGGGTATCATGGTATGTGTCACTCTGATCCTCAAAAACTTTGAATATGTGCATTTGATTCCTTTTTTTCTAACGGGTGCTTAGATCTTATGCTTGTCCACTTGACCATGTCTGGGGGGAATGACAGGATGCCCTAGCAAGCTTGTGTCCATAGGTTTTGAGTTGCCACTCGGGGATTTCTAAAAATCCATTGTTCATTCCCATCATACATACCACTTTCCATCTTATCTCCTGCTCACCCATCCCATTACATTGGTCTGGGCATAGGGTTAGCCAATCATTTAGGGGTTGTTCCTTACCTGGTGGGAAGAATGGGCTAAAAGGCCTGGGGGGTAAAATAAGCTAACAATAAAAGCCTGAGAATAAACCTCGAGATGCTTTTCCAAGGGATCCTCGAGAAAGCAATAAAAATCTTCTCAGCAAGAAACAGAGGGACCCGTAAAAATAATAAAACAACACCTAGTTGAGGGATAGGGGGTCTCATCACGAACCAGCCTATTAGGTCCATGGGTGCCTAACGGTATGACACTACCAACAGTTGGTTACCACACCAGGGTAGTGGCTCTTGGTTGCATGGCCAAGAGAAAGGGGGTCTCATCATGAGCCATCCTCCTCATTTCCGTGAAAGTGCTTGTGGCTAACATTTCCACTACTAGTCACCAAGCCAGGGCAGTGTCCCTTGACTAGCTTCTTGAAAGAAAAAATCAAGAAAAAGATAAAAACAATAAGAAAAGACATGGTTAGAGGATAGGGGGTCTCATCACGAGCCAGCCTATTAGGTCCATGAGCATCTAGCGGTGTGACACTACCAGCATCCGGTCACCATGCCAGGTAGTGGCTCTTGGTGGCATAGCCAAGAGAAAGGGGGTCTCATCACGAGCCAGCGTTCCAATTTCTGTGAAATTATTTTGGCTAACATTGCCACCACTGGTCACCATGCCAGGGCAGTTTCCTTTGACTAGCATCTTGGAAGAAAAGAATGAAGATAAAACGCATGAATGGGCTTGGAAACATTTGCATCCATGACAGGTACAACTCACCTTCCACAGAGGAACCCATCGGTAAGCCATCCCTTCTATCATCGCACCTTTTACCCAGGCATCCCTATCCACCTCACCCACTTACATTACTTGGATTTAATCCTTTCCAGAAACATCCCTCTTCCAGTAGACACTAGCCCAATAGGACGTCCTGTCACCTTCCCCAAACTTGTATTGCAAACTTGTATAATGTCTTTGAGCACTTAACTAGGGTAATAGGGGTTTTATGCACATGTTTAATAATATTGATGATGAGATGTGATTGACATTGCTATAATCCCTGTGACTTATGAGCCCATGGAGGGTGTAGTTGTTGATGTGCAGGATCATGCCTGACAGACAAGTACCATATTGGACAGGTACACATGGGGAGATGATTAGTTCGAACCTCCATGGGGCTGAAGAGACCATCCAATGGATGTTGAGACCCCAGCAGGGGGCAGAGACAGGGTAGAGTGTTTGTACCAGGAAGAGCAGAAGAATCCACCTGAGGCAGCTGAGCAGACCTATACCTAGGGGGGTTGTGCCCCCTTCACTGGAACATTGGCCTTGGAAGGCCTGGGATGTCACCCAGGAGGTTCATGACGTCATCCTTTCTTCATGGACGTTTTGGCAGATAGACAGGGCAGTTTGGCACGTGTGGCAGGTTGGAGAAGCCCAAGGAGGGCTAAAGTTTTTCTCCAGGAGGTTGCATTTTCCCTAGAAAGGGCTAATGTCACACTAGAAGGGGCACAACGTCTTCCTTTTGCTTGATTAGGGTTTAGTTTATAACATTTTAATGTAAAACGGTATTATTATGGTATTTTGGCCTTGTCAGCCTTTTAATGACCTAAAATGTAATTTAGGTCATTGGTATGCTATATATTGAGGGTTTTTGCCTTCATATTTTCATCATCTTTCACTCACCACTTGGTGAGGTCTGAAATTTGCACCCTTCTTAGGGTTATTGGCTAAAATATTGAGGCGCACTTGTTGAAGGAAGACTTTTCTTGGCATTTTTGGCATTTCTCTTAGTAGAAGGCATTACAACTAGGGTTTTGTTATGTGATTTCTTGGTTAAATGTAAGTAAATTCCTGCAAAAATTCTTGATTGAATGGTTGTAATGTTGTTTTTCTTGCATTTATTATTATAATTTGTTGAATCAAACCCCAGGTGACAAGCAAATGCTAAAGGTCCTTGTCTCATGTCCCTACCAAGATTTTGAGCCATTTTATTTGTTGAAGTAAGATAGAGCCTTGCCATAGAAACACTCTAATTCTTTTCTTCTAGCCTAGCCATTTTTCATCTTGCAATTAACCTAAGGAAGGAGAAAACGCACTATGGCCTAGGGTTTATACACCTTAGTGAGTCGTTTTCCCTAGGGTTATGTTGATGAAGCCTTGCTATAGTAACACTTCATCATTAAACCCTCTTGTCTTTAGCCATTGCATGTATTACTCAAGCTAGCCGATTATTATTCTTTCCATTGAGCTAAAGAAGGAGGAGAAAGCACTAAGGCCTAGGGTTTCTACACCTTAGTGAGCCTTTCTCCCCTAGGGTTTCATTGTTGAGGCCTTGCTTTAGCAACACGTCAATATTTGACCCTCTTGTCTTCATCCATATCAAGCTAGCTGTTAAAATTTGTCTTTCTGAGCTAGAGAAGGAGGAAGACGCACTAGAGCCTAGGTCACCTACACCCTAGTGAGTCGTCTCCCCTAGGGTTTGACCTGTTGAAGCCTCACTTTAGTGACACTTCGGCAACAAACCCTCTTGTCTCCAGCTCTCTCACTATCATCACGTCCCTTCAACATTTGTAGCCCTCTTTTTTACTCCAGTTGCCCTTATAAAGAACTGATCTAAGATCTCCATTGTGTTGAACACCTTGATCATACAAACTTCTAAACACTTTGAGCAATCTCTTACTAACCTTTCTAACCCTAGCCTAGATTAATTTTACTAACCCTAGTTTTGTCGTCGCCTTTTCATGATATAAACATATGTATGCAGCTTTCATTTTATCTTTTAAAGCAATTGAATGATTGGTTAACGCATGGTTTATAAAGTGTTGATATTATTACATTGAATGCCAGCGTTGCTTTAGCATTTATTGAGAAGTGATATTGTAATCTTAGCTATTGTACAAACATTGATTTACTTCGTCAATATTATTGCGCAATTGCTTATTTATCAGAAAAGTCATTTGATTATATGAAGTACTAACCAGCAAGCAAGCTTGCACATGTAGTTTCTTTGTTGCTTTGTCTCGGGCAGGTATTCTTCTTGGTTATTACTTCTGGTTAACTTTTATCTTCATTGGCTATTAAGCCGTACTTTCTAATCAAGTGGTGACTTGTGAGGGGGAATATTATCACTTAACCTTTCTAAAGCCTTTCGCCTTCTCAAAACCCCAGGTCATCGGGGACGTCTCCCCTGGGCCTTACCTCCCTAAATAGAAAGAAACTTCCCATCGAGGTGACAGTGGTGGGATTGGTTCAGTTACGCCAGTTTGACCTCCTTTCATTTGTCCATTACCTTAACTACAAACTGTGTGATAACAAGGCCCACAGGTCCTAGACATGGAGTATCGAGAGCCAGATTGACTTGAGAATGGCCCTGGAGGGCCCATCTTTTCTTTTCTTCAGCACCTCCACCTTGTCAGCAGCAGCAGCATCCATCACCTCGGCCTGGTCCTATACCAGAGATGGATCTTGCTCCATGAAGTAATGAGTTTGGGTATCATCATATGTGTCACTCTGATCCTCAAAACCTTTGAATATGCGCATTTAGTTCTTTTTGTTTCTAACAGGTGCTTGGATCTTATACTTATTCACTTGACCATGTCTAGGGGGAATGACAGGATGCCCTAGTAAGCTTGTGCCCATAGGTTTTGAGTTTCCACTGGGGGGATTCATGAAAAGTCATCGTCTGCTCCCATCATACTTACCACTTTCCATCTTACTCCCGCTCATCCATCCCATTGCACTGGTCCGAGCATTGGGTTGGCCAATTATTTAAGGGTTGCACCTTACCTTGTGGGAAGAAGGGGCTAAAGGCCCAGAGGGTAAAAGAAGTTGGAAAAAGATAAAAGCCTAAAAGTAAAACCACGAGATGCTTCTCCCACGGATCCCCGAGAAAGCAGTAAAAAGCTTCTCAGCAAGAAACAGAGGGATCCATAAAAAATAATAAAGAAAAACCTAGTCATAGGATAGGGGGTCTCATCACGAGCCGACCTATTATGTCCATGGGCATCTAGGGGTATGACACTACTAGCATCTGGTTACCCTACCAGGGTAGTGGCTGTTGGTGGCATAGCCAAGAGAAAGGGGGTCTCATCACAAGCCAGCCTTCTCATTTCCGTGAAAGTGTTTGTGGGTAACATTGCCACCACTAGTCACCACGCCAGGGAAATGTCCCCTGATTCGCTTCTTGAAAGAAAAAGCAATAAAGACTAAAGATAAAAGGCATGAATGGGCTTGGAAACATTTGCATCCAAGACAGGTGCAGCTCACCCTCTACAGAGGCACCCATAGGTAAGCCATTGCATTTCCCTGTTATCACCGCACCCCTTTTCCAGACATCCCTTATCCACCTCATCCACTAACATGACTTGGATTTGATTTCTCCCATAAACATCCCACATCCAGTAAACACTAGCCCAATAGGACGCCCTGTCACTTCCTCCAAACTTGGATTTCAAAATTGTATAATGTCTTTGAGCATTTGACTGAGTAAAAGGGGTTTTATGCACATGTTTGATAATATTGATGATTAGATGTGATTGACAGTGTTATGATCCCTGTGACTTATGAGCCCATGGAGGGCGTATCTGTTGATGTGCAGGATCATACCCGATGGGCAGGTACCATATTGGACAAGTACACATGGGGAGATGATTAGTTCAGACCTCCATGGGGCTGAAAAACCACCAGATGGATGTTGAGGCCCCAGCAGGGGGCAGAGACAGGTCAGAGGGTTTGCACCAAGGAAGAGGAGGACGTTCCACCAAAGGAAACTGAGCAAACCTATACCCGAGGTGGTTGTGCCTTTTCCACCAGGGCGTTGACCTTGGAAGGTCATGACGTCACCCAGGACATTCATGACGTCATCCAACATTGGTGGAGGTTTTGGGAGGCAGTTGTGGCACGTATGGCTTGTTCCGCAGGGCCAAGGAGACCTAACGTTTTTCTCCAGGAGACCAATGTTGCCCTAGAAAGGGATAACGTCACCCTAAAAGGGCATGGCGTCCTCATGTTTGCTTGATTTAGGGTTTGATTATGACATTTAATGTAAAATAGTATTATTATGTATTTTTGGCCTTGTCAGCCTTTTGTGACCTAAATTAAATTAATGTCATTGGTATGGTATAAGTAAGAGAGATAAAACTCTCTTTTATTCATCATCTAACTCACACTTGTGTGAGGTCTGAAATTTGAACCCTCATTTAGGGTTTTTAGCTGAAATTTCTAGTGCGCACTTGTTGAATGAGGCTTTTCTTGGCTATTTTTGGCATTTTCTTGGTGGAAGGCTTACAACTAGGGTTTGGCTTAATGATACTTGGTACATGTAAGTGAAATTTTGCAATCCGTCCCTTACTTGAATGGTTATGGTCTTTTTACTTGCATTTTGTTAATGAAATTTGCTTGAATAAACCCTAGGAAATAAGCACATGTTGGTGTCCTTGTTTTAATTCCCTGCTAAGATTGTGCCAAGGAGTTCTTACATTTTGAAGACATTGTTAGGGCCTTGCCATTGCAACACCCTACTTATGCTCTTCAATCCTAGCTGTTTTTATCCTGTCATTGAGCTAAAGAAGCAGGAAGACACACTAAGGCCTAGGGTTACTACACCTTAGTGAGTCATTTTCCCCTAGGGTTTGATGGTTGAAGCCTTGACTCAACAACACTTCACCATCAAAACCTCTTGTCTTTAGCCCTCGTATTATCATTTAGTTCCTTCAACTTTTGCCACTATATTTGACTCCATTTTCCCTATGAATGCACTAGTCTAAGACCTTTTACTTGAGTGTTTTTTATCACAACTTCCAATACTTTTGAACAACTACTAATCCTTTCTAACCCTATTGCTGCCATTTATCCACTTGATTTATAATTGTACTTTGCAGCATTTAATCCTTTTACAAGCAATTGAAAGATTGGCTAAGTGCGTTGCTTCTAATGAATGTTGATATTGTAACATTCATGATAAATTGTCCTTGTTCATTTTGAAGCTTCTTCTTAAGCATTTATTGTGAAGTGGGATATTGTGATTATTGCTATTGTACATCATTGATTTGCTTCATCAATATTATCGATCAATTGCTTTATATCATAAAGTCCTTGATCATATGAAGTACTTACCAACAAGTGATATTGCATATATATAGTTTTCTTGTTGCTTTGTCTCGGGCAGGTACACTTCTGGTTACCATTATCTTTATTAGGTATTTAGTCGGACCTTCTGATCAGTGGTGACTTGTGAGGGGGAAACTTTTACTTAGCCATAAGCCTTTGCCTTCTCAAAACCCCAGGTCACCGAGGACGTCTCCCCTGGGCCTACCACCCTAAATAGAAAGAGTTATCCTATCGTGGTGACAGTGGTAGGATAGTCTCCAGTTTCGCCAGTTTGCCTTTATTTCACCTTTCCTTTACTTCCAAGTACAAACTGTGCGATAACATTTTGGCGCCGCTGTCGAGGAACACTGAGTCGATTCTCCTCAAAGACGACACTTTTTCGGTAAGCCTTTCCTCAAGAGTCTTTATCTTACAAGCTTACATGGCAACTCCACTAAGGATGATTCCCTTATTTCTTTGGTAATTTCAAGAAAATTATCTGGCGACTCCACTGATGACGAAGCCAACTATGACTTCTCAATGGGACCTAGGAAATTTCAAACCCCTAGACATGAGTAAAATCTCGGGATGCCCTTGACAAATGCCCCCAAAGTACGAGAAATGGTTCCCTAGATTCACTGGTAGTGATGGGGAAAGAGTCGATTATCACATGAGTGATTTATGGGCTTTCTTTCAACTCCATCCTATCAGTGATGATGCTGAAGATTTGGTGATGAAGATCTTCTCTGCCACTCTTTATGGAAATGCTAGGGAGTGGTATGACAACCTCCCCAATGCTAGCATCACAACTATGGAACAATTGGAAGAGACCTTTCTCAAAAGATGGGGTATCCAGTTGGAAGATATCCAAGCATTACTAAAAGAACTCGAGTATGCAAAGCAAACTGAGGATGAAATTGTCAGACACTTCCAGGATAGGTTTGAGGACATACTTTATCAGATTCCTAAAAGCCATTGTCTTGAAGACAAGTACATTGTCCATCTCTATACCCATGCACTTTTGGTGCATCTGGGTTTTCCCCTCAATAAAAGGGGCCCAAGGACGCTCATTGAAGCTCATAACATGGTTGCAAGAATCGAGCAAAACATCTCCTTATCCGAGATAAGATACCTCTTTACCTCAGGTACTCTTAGTATGGAAAGTTTGGTTGCCCTTGATAACTTTATTGTTGATTTCCAAGAAGAAGGGGAACAAACCATAGATCAACATAGGACTACTGAAAACACAGTTGAGGAGTTGGAACCTGAAGAAAATGAAGAAGTATCGATGTGCCCTCCTCCTGATGAAGCCTTCCACGAGCTTTTTCCCCCTGCACAAGAAGAAGAGAATGAGGTTAGTTGCTTTCCTTCTCGGGATTTTGATAATACCTTGTTCCATGATTCAGAGAGTGAAGGAGAAGTGAAATCCTCGAACGAAGTAGATTTCCCTTGTTGTACAGTTGAAGATGGAGGAGCAACTCATGAGGATGAAACAGTGATGCATGTTGAAGACACCCAAGTCCTCAAAGCTCCTGCACAAGAAGAAACCAACACAGTAAGTTACCCCCCTCTCCAAAATTTTGATGATCCTCTACTTTATGATGCGGGAGATGAGTAGGAGATAAATGAGACCTTGAATGCTTCAAATCCTGCATGTTATGATACAAATAAGGACATGGTTGATAACATTGATGAGTTCATACATGTTGGAAGACGTAAGTGGGATGTAGTTGGTTATTATATGGACCCCATTTATGACATTGTGGGTCATTTCCAAGTGTTGCCTTTACAGATATCACAACAGGTTACTCTTGATTTTGACCAGTGGCAACAAGGAGATGATATAATTACCGACACTTTCCAAACACCCAAGGTTGAACTAGTCCCACCATATTTTCCTGATACTTTTCTGTCATACCTTGAGGTTTTGGATGAATACTCCTATGAGCACTTGGATTTATTCCATGAAGAAGATTGCAAACCACCGTTGTGCTCAGATCTTCATAGGAGTAAGGACATCATTCGCCCAAAGAAGGATCCTTGTAACAACTTACTCCAACCACCTTCGATTACTTTACTTTGTTGTGTCTCTAGAGGTGTAGTTGGGAGATATGTCATTTGCATTGAGTTTCCTCTTAGGCGAACCCTAGAGTTCGAGGGTAGGTTGAATACCTCAAGAAAAAGTTTGTCATCTCAGTCTTTCAACCTTCCCTTGAGAGTTTGTCAATCATCTTCTAGATCTATGTCAGTCCCTTCCAGGGTTTTAGATTATGAGGACGTCCTAGGTAGCCATCTTTCAGACTATTGAGTCAGTTTTTTGAACCTTTGACTTTTCACGATCCCTTCCTGAAGTGGATTGAGCACTTTCCTCACAGAGTGAGTTGGCATGATTTTATCCCTCCCACCCGCCTCCATGAGTTGGACTTTATGATTCTCGACGATACGATACATTTTCTAACCCATGTTATTTTTGTGCTTAACTTATCATTGTTTTGGTTATGATGAAGCACAGAGGCAGGTGTTGTGAGACATTGCTAGGGTGGTTTCACTGGTCATTTGACTACACCTAGCATGCAGCCGACAAGTAAGTACAAGTAAGTAGGCATTTGCATTCATTGTATATACTTTTGCATTTCATGCTAGAGTAGTTTGCTTTCACACTTGTATATATGCTTGTTTTCATTTTATACATATATGAGCTGGAGGTGGTATCACCACCCAAAAGGATTGCTAATAGTTTCATGTTGAGATCAAGCAAGTTACAGGTTATGCCAGAGATGATGAGGTTCTCATGCGCTCTACGGTGAGCACATGTCCCCGAGTTGGAGCCAGATGTTATCCCCCAGTTTAGGGATAACTAAGGAGATTATGTCTCGAGGCCCACAGGTCCTAGACATGGAGTACCGAGAGCCAGACGAATTGAGCATGGCCCTGGAGGGCCCATCTTTTCTTTTCTTCAGCGCCTCCACCTTGTCAGCAGCAACAACATCCATCACCTCGGCCTGGTCCTGTAGCAGAGATGGATCTTGCTCCATGAGGCAATGAGTCCGGGTATCATGGTATGTGTCACTCTGAACCTCAAAACCTTTGAATATGTGCATTTAGTTCTTTTTGTTTCTAACAGGTGCTTGGAACTTATACTTTTCCACTTCACCATGTCTGAGGGGAATGACAGGATGCCCTAGTAAGCTTGTGCCCATAGGTTTTGAGTTGCCACTGGGGGGATTCATGAAAATTCATTGTCCACTCCCATCATACTTACCACTTTCCATCTTACTCTGGCTCATCCATCCCATTACATTGGTCTGGGCATTGGGTTGGCCAATTATTTAAGGGTTGTGCCTTACCTTGTGGGAAGAAGGGCCTAAAGGCCCAGAGGGTAAAAGCAGTTGGCAAAAGATAAAAGCCTAAAAATAAAACTTTGAGATGCTTCGCCCAAGGATCACCGAGAAAGCAGTAAAAAGCTTCTCAGCAAGAAACAGAGGGACCCATAAAAAATAATAAAGCAAGACCTAGTCAGAGGATAGGGGGTCTCATCACGAGCCAGCCTATTAGGTCCATGGGCATCTAGCGGTATGACACTACTAGCAATTGGTTACCACGCCAAGGTAGTGGATCTTGGTGGCATAGCTAAGAGAAAGGGGGTCTCATCACAAGCAAGCCTTCTCATTTCCGTGAAAGTGCTTGTGGGTAACATTGTCACCACTGGTCATCACGTCAGGGCAATGTCCCCTAATTAGCTTCTTGAAAGAAAAAGCAATAAAGAGTAAAGATAAAAGGCATAAATCGGCTTGGAAGCATTTGCATCCACGACAGGTGCAACTCACCCTCTACAGAGGCACCCACGGGTAAGCCATTGCATTTCCCTATTATCACTGCACCCCTTGTCTAGACATCCCTTATCCACTCCATCCACTAACACGACTTGGATTTGATTTCTCCCGGAAACATCCCACATCGAGTGAACACTAGCCCAATGGGACGCCCTGTCACTTCCTCCAAACTTGGATTACAAATTTGTATAATGTTTTTGAGCATTTGACCGAGTAAAAGGGGTTTTATGCACATGTTTGATAATATTGATGATTAGATGTGATTGACATTACTATGATCCCTGTGACTTATGAGCCCATGGAGGGCGTATCTGTTGATGTGCAGGATCATACCCGACGGACAGGTACCATATTGGACAGGTACACAAGGGGAGATGATTAGTTCGGACCTCCATGGGGCTGAAAACCCACCAGATGGATGTTGAGACCCCAACAGGGGGCAGAGACAGGTCAGAGGGTTTGCACTAGGGAAGAGGAGGACATTCCACCAGAGGCAACTGAGCAGACCTGTACCCAGGGGGGTTGTGCCTTTTCCACCAGGACGTTGGCCTTGGTAGGCCATGACGTCACCAAGGACATTCATGACATCATCCAGCATTGGTGGAGGTTTTGGGAGGCAGTTGTGGCACGTGTGGCACGTATGGCTTGTTCCGGAGGGCCAACGAGGCCTAACGTTTTGCTCCAGGAGGCCAACGTTGGCCTAGAAAGGGCTAACTTCACCCTAAAAGGGCATGACGTCCTCATTCTTTCTTGATTTAGGGTTTGATTATGACATTTGATGTAAAACAGTATTATTATGTATTTTTGGCCTTGTCGGCCTTTTGTGACCTAAAATTAAATTAAGGTCATTGGTATGGTATAAGTAAGAGAGCTAAAACTCTCTTTTATTCATCACCCGACTCACACTTGTGTGAGGTCTGAAATTTGCGCCCTCATTTAGAGTTTTTGGCTGAAATTACTAGTGCGCACTTGTTGAAGGAGGCTTTTCTTGGTGGAAGGTTTACAACTAGGATTTGGCTTAATGATACTTGGTGAATGTAAGTGAAATTCTGCAATCCTTCCCTTACTTGAATGGTTATGGTCTTTTTACTTGCATTTTGTTAATGAAATTTGCTTGAATAAACCCTAGGAAATAAGCACATGTTGGTGTCCTCGTTTTAACTCCCTGCTAAGATTGTGCCAAGGAGTTCTTACATTTTGAAGACATTGTTATGGCCTTGCCATTGCAACACCCTACCTATGTTCTTCAATCCTAGCCGTTGTTATCCTGTCATTGAGCTAAAGAAGGAGGAAGACACACTAAGGCCTAGGGTTACTACACCTTAGTGAGTCGTTTTCCCCTAGGGTTTGATGGTTGAGGCCTTGGCTCAACAACATTTCACCATCAAAACTTCTTGTCTTTAGCTCTAGTATTATCATTTAGTTCCTTCAACTTTTGCCACTATATTTGATTCCATTTAGCCTATGAATGCACTAGTCTAAGACCTTTTACTCGAGTGTTTTTTATCACAACTTCCAATACTTTTGAACAACTACTAATCCTTTCTAACCCTAACCTACTAACCCTATTGTTGCCATTTATCCACTTGATTTATGATTGTACTTTGCAGCGTTTAATCCTTTTACAACAAATTCAAAGATTGGCTAAGTGCGTTGCTTCTAATGAATGTTGATATTGTAACATTGATGATAAATTGTCTTTGCTCATTGTGAAGCTTCTTCTTAAGCATTTATTGTGAAGTGACATATTGTGATTATTGCTATTGTACATCATTGATTTGCTTCATCAATATTATCGATCAATTTCTTTATATCATAAAGTCCTTGATTATCTGAAGTACTAACCAACAAGTGATCTTGCATATATATAGTTTTCTTGTTGCTTTGTCTCGGCAGGTACACTTCTGGTTATCATCATCTTTATTGGCTATTTAGTCGAACCTTCTGATCAGTGGTGACTTGTGAGGGGGGGAATTTTACTTAGCCATAAGCCTTTGCCTTCTCAAAACCCCAGGTCATCGGGGATGTCTCCCCTGGGCCTACCACCCTAAATAGAAAGAGTTATCCTATCGAGGTGACAGTGGTAGGATAGTCTCCAGTTTCACCAATTTGCCTTTATGTCACCTTTCCTTTACTTCCAAGTACAAACTGTGCGATAACAGTACTCAAATAGAATCTGCAAACATGACAGAAACGACAAAAGGTGAGTGCAGACAGACACAGGACAAAGTGTAGCTTCGAGGTTGGGGATTTGGTATTCTTGAGGCTACAACCTTACAGGCAATCATCTCTGAAGAAGAGTGGGGCGAAAAATTTCAATCCCAGGTTCTATGGGCCTTACAGGATCACACGCAGGGTAGGCGAAGTTGCCTACGAACTAGAGCTACCAGAGGGGAGCCGAATTCATAATGTGTTCCACGTTTCTTGTCTCAAGAAAGCAGTGAGACAATTCATCATCACTTCAAAGGAGCTTCCACATTTGGATGAGGAGGGGCAATTGGAGTTGGTCCCTGAGGGGGTTCTAGAGTTCCGAGAGTGGAGGTTGAGGAGCAGGGTCATCAGGGAGTGTTTGGTCAAGTGGAGAGGACTTCCAGTAGAGGATACTACTTGGGAGGGCGAGTATATTTTGCAGCACCCTGGATTGGCATTGCTTGAGGACAAGCAATCTCGAGAAGGGGTGACTGTAATGTCCCTTTCCGAGTAGGAGCTCCGGAGAGGAGGGATAAGTAGTCTAAACATCCCCGTTAGACTATAGCTAGGGAAGAACAAGGGAAAACAGGGTCATTTAATGTCATTTCACTGTTAGAATATAGAGGATTGTGCTCGTTTAACCATTGACGATACCCTCGTCACCCAACCACAGGCCTTAAGCCACCCTCTGAGCACCTTGACCTTGACCGAGAAGAGAATTATGGCTGCAATCTATAGCCAAGAGAGGCTAAATGCACCAAGCAAAAGAATAGAAACTAAACTGAACAGATGATCCCACCCAGAAGCTAGCGCACCACTCTCCCAGCTTTCCCAGAAAACCTGCGCACCAAATTGTTGTTGCATGTGCAGATATTGCTCTCACTGCAACTGCTGAGATGACAAATCATGAAACTGGTGCCCTGTATTTATAGTGGACTGGCCAGTCTAACTGGGGCCGACCTGACCAGTCTAACTGGGCCGACTTCTTCTTCTAGGCATCAATAAATTCAATATAAATATATTTGTTCAGCCGACAACCTGTCTAGGGTTTCCTTCAATTCTTTGCTTCCTTTCGGAG
>SNQJ01S0146132.1:0-23969 GCA_010110895.2 Picea sitchensis
ATTTCAATAATAAATTTAATGGAGAAATTAGAAGTGGGTTAACCCTAAAATAAAGAAAGTGGGGCCAAGTGACTTAGAAGATGTTTTTAAGGAAGCTACTTGGAGAGTATAAATAAGAGGCAAGGCTCTCTCATTTAATTACATATTGAATATCTATAGGTGTCTGAGGTAACCAAGGATATCTAAGCCAAAACTATGAGGGAAGGTGAAGAAAAGAAGGTCGAAATGCAAGGAAGGATAAATTCTTTTGATGGTGCTTTCTAAGGTATGTTATTTACAGGTCATCTCACCATTTTCTCTATAAATTTTTTTCTATAATGATTCAGACCATGAAATTCCTATGCCATTGAGAAAACATATCCAAGTATCTGTGGTAAAAAAATCATCTTGTGGGTCATTGTATTTTTGGAGTTACACTACGTGAAAAATAAGGATTGTGGCTAGTTCTGAAATTAGTCAAAAAAAGGTGTTTCGGGTAAAAACGTCATAACTTCTTCATAACAAATCTCAATTCAGTGAAACAAAATGTGTTGGTTAGGGTACAATCTGTAGTATGTTGTGTAATAGTTTCATATCAATTCAACAAACATTCCATGGGAGGCACACTCTACAAGGTTGCTCTCTAGAATAAGCCAGAATTCAGCAAGGTATGTCATTTTTGTTATAACTCCTTTTCTGAGAGGTTCTAGGTAGTGACAGCTGGGGGAATTGCGTAAAATACATTGAAGAACATTTTATATCAGTTTCATATCTTTATACATTACAGGTACAAAGTTATAATTACTTCAAGTTAGGGTTGTTGACTAATCCAAAACTAGGCATGTGAAACTAAAGAAAAGTTTGATGAACCAGGCCTATTACAGAGCTACAAATCAGATTTGGATGATGCAATTGATGAGGTCTTTTGGTTGAGGTACATGTTGAGTACATGTTTGAGACAAGTAGTTGCCGAGTTGGCACATACATGAGGTGTATAGTTGATGATGTTGGTACATATTGATGAGTAGTTGACATATGATTGGTACATACTCGGTACATGGTTGGATGCACTTGTTTATAGTACAGGTTGATTACAGGTTATTTGGTACAAGTTGGTGCATGGTTGATGCACTTGTTTATGGTACAGGTTGATTATAGGTTGACGTATAGGTTGATGCATGGTTGATGCATGGTTTTGATTTATTGGTAAAGGTTTACAGCGGTATATCTCACAGTGATAGGTTGACAGTGGTTCCATCATTCTACTTCTACTTCAGGGTGGTAGGACGAGGCAAGGACAGGTGGTTGTAGCCACCTTCTGGTTGTAGTCGGAGAACATAGGGGGTTGTAGCCTCCTTATGGTTGTAGCCAGAGAATTGGGGAGTTGGGGCTTCCCTCAGGTTGTAGCCTAAGAAACTAGGGGGTTGGAGTCTCCTTCTAGTTGCAGCTGGAAAACAAAGGAAGTTGGTGCTTCCAATGAATGTAATTCTTCAAGACATATAAGAAAAAACATTTCGTGGTTTTCTCCCAATTTGGATTTCCACGTAAAACACTGGTGTACTGGGTATGTGTATGTTTGTTAATTTCTTCATTGCTTATTTACTCTGCAGTTATTGGATGATAATGCTTCATTGATATAACACTTGGATTATATGGTTAAAAATGATTAAATTGCTCTATTATTGATTCACCCCCCCTCTCGGTAATCCAACACGAGCTTGTCTCTCTTGAGGACAATCACTCTCGCACATCGAAGAAACCCTCGATGGCGGCGTAAAAAAAAATGATGGAGTAGAAGATTTTATTAACCCGTTGCTTGAGCAAGCTCTCGCGCGACAGAGGGATGAAATGATGGAGAATTTTGCACACACCCTTCAACGCTTGTCGATAGCAACAAGCACATCTTCATCAAACCGTCGTTTTGGAGGAACCTCTCCCTTCAAGGTACAAGTTAATTTTGATATTCCCATATTTGAAAGTCAGATATATTCGGATGCCCTAGAAAAATGGTTAAATCTATTAGAAGGTTATTTCTTTGTTCAAAAATTTTCTGACAACGAAAAGATCACCTTCGCACTGCTCAAGGCTCTCCCCCATGTCAAACATTGGTGGGAAACTTATTGGGAGAAAAGTTCCACAGAGGAATTTGGAATATATGGGGTCGAGCCCACTTGGGATTTTTTTTTTGATGTGGTCAAATAATAGTACTATCATTTTGATAACTATGAAGACTAATACATGAGATGGACCACACTGCGGCAACAGAAAAGCCAAATAGTGTCAGAGTTCACAAATACTTTACATACCTTGCGCATCAAGATGGGTATCAAAAACTCTGAGCGGAAATGGGTACATCCAAACCGAAAAGGATTTCCTAAACATCTCATTATTGGGAGCTGCCTATCGATATGCTGTCAAAAATCGAACAAAAATTTAGGCACCAGAACAAATGGGAATTCGGGTCTGCAAATCCTCAACAACCAAAGCATGGTAAAGATGACCTACCAACAACCTCTAGACAACCAGTCCAAGATACGGGACAAGAAGGGTAAAGAGAAGACGAAGAATGAAACTAGGAAGTGGTGTGACTTCTACAAAACCCCTTGGCACAACACCGGTGAATGTCGCTTGAAACAATCATTGGTGGTTGGGGTCAAAGACACAGAGTCGAACCCTAATTCGAAATCCGATCTAGAAATATTGAAAACAGACATATCATTGACGCAAACTTCACTGCTACTGTCGTGACCACAACATTTCGACCAGAAGAATCAGTAGATCCCGAAGAGGGGGAGCACCTCTTCCATTCACATATGTGGGTGAAGGGAAGCCCATTGCATTTCATTGTTGATAACAACAACCAGAAGAACGCCATTTCAGCTAAGACCATCAAACAGTTGGGGTTGTCAACAACACCACACCCACAGCCATACAACATCGGGTGGCTTTACCAGGGATGAGATCTTCGTGTCAACCAGCAGTGCCGCCTGCCCTATGGCATCCAACCCTTCAAGGATGAGGTAGTGTGTGATTTTTCTCCTCTTGATGTATATGATGATGTTTTGGGCCAACCATATATATGGAGACGTCATGTTGTCTATGAATCTGGACCCCATAGTGTCATTATTACTCTGGGAGGTTAGCTCTATAGGATACCAGAGGTAGTTCTGACTACTTCTCCACCAAAACAGTGTCGCAAGGTAATCTCTCATACTGCAAAATTCATCCTCTTCACAGTCTATTCAAAGGATGTACAGAAGACCGCTACAACCACTACAGCCTCAACACCTTCTATCCAACAAAAATAAATTGTCAAAGAGAAAGAAGATATTGTTTCTTCACCTACAATGGTGCCTACACAATGCCCCGTCAAACCCAGAGACAACAGGTTGGTGGAGCAGATTCAACCACGCCAGCAACAGGTTTGTGACAGTCTTCCATAGACCAAGCAACACAACTTCTTCAATGGGATATCACGCACCTAAAACGTAGATGATATGAAAAAGCTATGACCCAAGGAAGTTAATGTACTAACTTACCCAAACAGGGCCCACATGACTTTTGGCGTTTCATCTCCTAGGGTTAGGTTTTTGGATGTCTAGGATTTTGGCATTCATGTTTATCATAAAAAGGCTTTCGTAGCCTTATTGTAATCATGTTCTTGCAAATGAGTGTAGTCGTCACATATCTTCTTAGAGATAAAGTTGTCACCATTCTAGCGAGTCTTGCACTTTGTATTTTTATAGTCTCTTTACAATTCTTTCATTAATAGAAATCAAGTATTATTGTATTTCTTTGTTTTTGGCAATTTTCATGAGTATTTCATTGTCATTTCTCTGCTTTCATTTCGTTCCGAAAATAATCCATATCAAGGAGCTCCCTCAAGGAGCAAAGTCGCTCCACATGGGAGGATTTGTGTTGCCTTGAGGGGGAGGATTCGACGAACAGATTTGGGCAAAGTTCTCTTGGGAAAATTTTGGCTAAGTCTTAAAAAGAAGGTTTGTTGGAGGCATGTGTGAGGTAGAACCAAAATTCGTGAAGCTTGCAAAAATGGAGTGATAGAGTTTGTGGAAATAAAGAGAAAACAAGTCTGCAGTTGGATGCACGTTTGAGGTGCACTATAGGTGGTTGCGAAGACGGTTTCGATGAAGAGTCTTGGTGACAATTTGTGTATGAGAGTCTTACTGAGGTGAGGTGAATTGTTTGACTCCGCCCTATAGTAAACTAAGTTGGCAGTGCTCATGTTGTAACTATTTTGCAATAACAAAGAGTTAGTCGAGTGTTAGGCATGGTTCGTGTCACCCGCACTATATATGTTTTTGTCTTTCGTTTGTTCCACAGTTCTCTTGGTTCCTCATGGATGTATGCTTAAATATGACTAAGTGTTAAAGTAGCTAACAAATGTCTAAGTATACAATAGTTGCATTAGATTAGTTGTGTAACTTATCGGTATCCTAGAACGGAGTATGGGTATTCTCTAGGTGAAGAGGCGTAGTTTGGACAAAGTAACCTTGGTGTTCCCAAACATCCAAGCAAGAAACGTCGCAGTGTCGCATGCCCTCAAGAGGTGCATGATTGCAAATTTCAGCTAGGCACACTACGGGGATGTGACAAATGGTATCAGAGCAGATTCATTGCATATTTTGGAGAAGGGTTGGAGAGCAGCTCTTCACCACTATCTCGATGATAGATGGTATCAGAGAAAACTTTGAAGAGAATTTGTTGCAAAGGCAGTTCGGTGGGAACTTCCGCAGACTTGGTGAGGTTCGGTGCAACGAATTTGTTCATCGCAGGCTTTGCATCAGACTTACGACAGAAGGTTCGTTTGACGATGCGGTGGAAGGATGGTTTGGGTGCACACCTTGTATGACCAAGAGCAGAGTTTGTGTTGAAACGAAGTACTTAGACAAAGTTGGTGACCACCAAAATCATCGCATAGTTCATCACAGAACTTGTCACAAACTTGATCGCAGACGCAGACTTGGTTGGTTTGATTCGTGATGAAAGTCAGTGTTGAAAATGTTGTGCACACCTTGAGAGACCAGGAACAAAATTTTGTTAGGAGAACCGAGCACTTGGGAAAGGCATATGAACGCAAGATATATTGCACAACTTGTCGCAAAGATAACTACAAAAGTGATCATAGAAGCGAAACGTAGAGGGTTATCACAGAAGTGATCGTGAAAGGGGAGCATTTCTAGTTTGTAACAAGGTGAAGCACTTGGGTGTGTTGGGCGATCTGAAGTGACCTAGAGCAGGGCCGCAACATGCAATTGGTTGGGAATATTTCCATCATGATGTCTTTGTGTCGTGCATAGCTGAGAACAATAGTTGAGTTGAGCTAGGTTGTTGGATGAATGGGTAGACCACAACAATGTGACTTGACAGTTGGGTGGTGGATGCATGGTGCCTTGAAGCAAAAGCAATCAAGGTGCGGAGATGGAAAGACATTGTATATGAGTTCGACCAGTTGCATGCGAATCTTGGGACTTAGATGGATTTTGAAAGTAGATGGATGGACTCAACCTTATATCGAAGCGAAAGTCTTGCAGGCTTGTGGGGCTGCGGATGGTGGTTGAGGTGAGTTCACGCGAAGAATTGGTTGCTTGGTAAAGCTAAGGTCCAAAACAACAAACTGAGATCATGGTTGCATCGAACAATGTCGTTGAGAAAGGTATGGTTGGTTTCGAGTTCTTGCATTTCCTAAGTGTTGCAATGAGTTGTTTGAAGGGAATTCAGATGACTTGGTGGTTCAAGTGCATTTCATTTATGTGGTGAAAATCAATAGACTTGAGGGTGGTGACTCAAGTGGTGTAGATTCAAAGAAGTATTGTAGCAGTTTGGGATGCTTTGGTTGAGCGAATGTGCAGAAGAGATTAGGACGATCTGCTTGGACAAGTCAACAAAGGGGTTGACCTAGAATTGTTGGCAATCAACCTGAATGGGCAGAACACAGACCAAGTGACTTGGGTGGTTTTTGCTCACCTTTGGTATGGGACATTGGGTGAGGTAGAGAACACCTTGGTGACTTGAGGATGATTGTGCGATGACTCAGAGATCCGGTGGGGGTCGTTGGTTGAGGTTGGTAGAGTATTGGTGAGAATGTGCCTAAGGCATGGGAGTTCTTTGAGGTAACTCGTTCGACTTGGATCACTTTGGAAAATTCGTTGGGACATTTGAGGAGTGTCGGGACGTTGGCCACACTAATCGTAGACGTTGAGTTGCATTGAGGTGACATAACGAAAGGAGGTGAGTTTAGGACTTACATTTGTTTGAAGGATTATGTGGATAGGCAGATTGTTGCATGAAGAGATTTCTTGGACATGGGTGTTTCTCTTGCTTTGGGGAAGCATGGTTGAGGGTAAAGCCTAACCATTCCAAGGCATATAAAAGAAGACACAACAACATGGTTGGGTGATGAAGTAGTGATACAAACGATAGTTTGAATGTGCAATTCTTGGAGCAGATTAGCCAATTATGCCATGAGGTGGACAGTAGTGTGAAGTTGCCACAAAAGACTTTGGTTCGGGGTAACTTCATCATTCAGTAAGGTAAGGGGTGACCTTGACTTGGTCTGAGATTTGTGCGGATGGATCAAATTGCGAAAGGAAGTGACTAGTTTGTGCATGAGGGTGTGTAGTCTCAAGGAGTGTGATGGTTGAATTGACCATTCAACTAGTTCATGACTTGGGTCAGAAAAACAACATGACAAGGGGTTCAAGGGTACAAATGCGCCAATAGGTTCGAAGTGCAGCACTTAAACATTGTGGAGAATCTCCTTGACGAATATCGGATGATGGCAACAGTGATGAGGCAAAGATGGACACTTGCCTTAGTCTTTGGCATTATATAGAGTGACAAATATGAAACATAAAAGACTAATTTTAGGCATGGGGAGGCACATCTCAAGACTTGGACGTGACAATTGAATTGATCACTCGACTAGTACAAGACTTGAGACACACAATGTGCAGAGACATGACATAATTTTTTTAAGTATGGGTGCACTAGAAAGATCGCATGATTTCAACACTTAAGAGAAATTTTGAAGTGAAGTGGGTAGTAGTAATTTTTAGTAGGCAACAAGAGCAGCAACAGAATCGAATAGTAGCAAGGCAACGACATCACAACGAGAGAGTGCAACATATTTGGGTGACTTTCATCCTTGTAGTTGGATGAAGTGACCTCATGGATTCAGGTAGCAGATCRTGCAAAGTTGGGTGAAGTACAGTTTGGTTTGTGGAAACTTGGGGTTTCCATTTCGTAGGAAAACTTGGGTTTTCTACTTTGGCAAAATTTGGGGTTTCCAGTTGGCAGGAAACTTGGGGTTTCCAGTAGACTTGGTTGTAGCAGAGGCATGAGTTCTGGCGGAGACTTTGAGATCGCAGATTTTGTGGATGTTTATGAGGATGACAACAACTTAAGGTGGGGGAGGATGTAAGACCTTCGACTATATGGGCGCGAAGACCTTAACCCAAGTCCTATAGGAGATGAAACTTGGGGTTGTTTCGGCACCCAAGTTGGACAAGTGGACTCATTGGGCACGAAAACGCGCCAAGGTGCTTGCCCAAAAATGAAGTGACCAAGATATTAGGGTGCATGAGCATGAGGGGTGCACCAACATTGAGTGCATCGATCTGAAGGGGCACGACGGTTGACGAGCGCATGGGTTCATTTGGAAGACTGAGTGGATGAAGGGGCACGATGATTCGCTTGGTTGACCTGGTCCACAAAGGGGCACAACGATTCATTTGGACATGAGTTCGTGAAGGAGTGTGACACCCCCAAGGACACGACATATCACAATGGTGACCTTTCGAGTGCCTATAAGAGAACAAGGGTGCACAACCAAGGAAGGAAAGTTTTGGCAATACAAAGAGACGAGAGCTCTACGATTATGAGGAAAACGAAGAGGAAAAGATACCTCAAGGAGTCAAGTCGCTCCTTGAAAAGGGGGATTCGACAGACAGAGTTGGGAGAACTTCTCTTGGGAATATTTTGGCTAAGTCTGGAAACACTGGTTTGTTGGAGGCATGTGTGAGGCATAACCAAAATTTGTGAAGCCTGCGGAAATGGAGTGACAAAGTTTGTTGAAACAAAGAGATAACAAGTCTGCAGTTGGGTGTACATTTGAGGTGCACCACAAGTGGCTACGAAGATGGTTTTGATGGAGAGTCTTGGTGGCGATCTGTGTATGAGTGTCTTGGTGAGGTGAGGCGGGTAGTTCGACTATGCCCTGTTGTAAACCGAGCTAGTAGTGCTCATGTTGTAACTGTTTCACAATAACAAGGACTTAGCGAGGTGTTAAGCACGGTTTGTGCGCCCACACTTCTGTGTTCGTCTTTCGTTTGTTCCACAAATTTCTTGGTTCCTCATGTATGTATGCTTAAATATGACTAAGTGTTAAAGTAGTTAACAAATATCTAAGTATACAAGAGTTTCACTAAAGTAGGAATGTGACTTGTCGGTAGTACAGAACATAGTATGGGTATGGTCTAGGTGAAGAGGCATAGTCCGGACGAAGTAGCCTTGGTGTTTCCAAATATCCAAGCGAGAAACGTTGTGTTGTCGCACACCCTCAAGAGGTGCACAATCACAAGATTTGGCTAGGCACACTATGGGGATGTGGCAATTCTAGTCTGTATCTCTAACAATAGCTTTTCAATTTCCAATTATTTCCCATTTTCTTCCTTCCTGGCTTCTTTCACTTTTTGAACTTCTTCCTTAATTGAGCTTGGTCTTCTAGAATGAGGTCTTCATTTATAAATATTATTATTTTAAGCTTGGAGATTCATAAAGTATGCCATATTTATAGTCATTATAGCTTACTTTGACATAGATCAACTTATCTTTATGTTTGATTATTTTTCGTAGCCTCTTTGCTTCTATGATGTAATTTGTTTCAATTTGTGATTTATTTTTTAGTTCTTCTTTTATTATTGCTAGCATGTCCTTGTCTTGCTATTCTTTTATACCAAAAATTATGAGGTTCAAATCTCTTTTGTTCCTCTTTGATGAGTTTGATATCCAATTTATTTTCCAAACTAATGAGGGCCAAAGTGTTAGTTAGTTTTTCTTGTAACTCTTTAATCATATCTCTCATGTTGAGATTTGCTTCAACATCCCCTTCTTGGGTTGATTGTTTTTGTTTTTCCATTTCTTGTATTCTAGCCTCCATTTTCTGCAACTGAGTCTCGAACCCTAATATTTTATTTTCTATTTGCGTCTAAATATTGTCTTCTAACCATATAAATGTGTTATCAAGCATTATTTCTAAGTTATTTTGGAGTTTGACTTCTCTCTCTACTATAATTTTCTATAATGATTCTATAGGTTCATAAAGACTCTCTAGGGCAACTTTGCCAAGCCTCCCCTTGACAAGGTGAGGTTTTGGAAAATGTGGTGAAGTGTTTATATTGAAAAGGAAATAAAAGAAGTAATGGAAGGAACTTATACACCTGATTTACAAACCGCAATTTTAAATCTCCTCTTCGTTATGTTCAAAGTCATCGCAATATACATGTGTTCCATCGTAAGTATAAATCCTTCACATTCACCTCATTATAAATCTCCATTCAAATTCACCTAGGTATACACCTTAAAGAATTGGATCCATCTTTTTTTCATAGATTTAGGGTTTATATAAATTTATGATGGTATAATCTCATCTATAGTATTCAAATTATTTATATAGATCTACAAAGTAATTATACAAACATAGTATCCATATGTTTATTATATTAATGTTTCATATTCTCAACTATATTCATAATATGGGAAGAAAATCCATAATGCCATTGCAAAAATTCCATACACTCAAGTATATTTTTCATACTTGCGTTATATTAACATTTTCATGTAAATATGTGCGAGAATGAAATGCATGTATTAACATCCATTGGAATAAATTCCATCTCATTTATGTTATTCATAATTGCATTATATGAAGTGTCATGTAAATGGAAGGAAATGTAAAAAGCTCTCATGTTCGATTCTCACCCCAATTTATTCGTGCCCCATGCTTGCGGGCTGTGTGGATACACCTAGAGGTTATAGAGGTAGCAGACAAGAATCGACCCCATGTCATGCGAGTACGAGAACTGCAAGTTGTCGATTCCGCCAGTCACAAAAAAAAAATTGCATTATATGGAAATTCCATAGTCTTCACTTGAAGAAACTTCATAATATCCACTAGATTGATAATAGTGGAAGAAATTTCATGATACCAACAATAGTATATTAATATCATGTAATAGTGGAAGAAATTTAATGATACCAACAATATTATATTAATACCATGTAAAGGCTTTTATTTACTAGATGAATTTCCATGCAAAACATGGTAAAGTATTAATAACACTACTTCTTTGAATAAGCTAATTCTTATGTAAATCCATACATTAATAATAAATATGTTCACACATTAATCACACTACTTACATTATTTACTTTTATGTAAATCTTCACACATTAATAACACTAAACATTGTAAGGCACCAATGATTATTACATGGATTATAAAATGTTCTTGTTGTTTGTTAATTTAATTAACATGGTAATGAGTGATTTATCTCATATGAATTACAAAATGTCTCTCCATCCAATTACTCATATGATAAGCCTTGTTACAGTGGGAGATATGTGGTATTGATTCTTCAAGTGAAAAGAAATGGCAAGCAATTCGAAAATAGAGATTGAGAAATTTAATGGGAATTTTTTTTAGTTGTGGAAGCTCAAAATGGAAGAGTTGTTGGTAGACAGAGATCAATGGATCACGGTGGATCCAGGTATTGCACCTACAGGAACATCAGCAGATGACTGGAAAAAGTTGGATTGGAAGGTGAAAAGCACAATCCGATTGTGTCTTTCAGATTCGGTATTACTAAATGTGTCAGGGGAAGCTACAACGAAGGAGTTATGGAAGAAGTTGGGGAAGATAAATTGGAAGATAAGGGGAAGATAAGTTGGGGAAATTGTATCAGTCTAAGTCCCTGATAAATAAGTTGTTCCTGTGAAAGAAGTTGTATAACATGAGCATGAGAGATGGAGACTCTGTGACAGAGCATCTGAACGCCTTCAATATTGTGGTAAGTCAGTTATTATATGTTGAGATTAAAATTTCATATGAAGATAAGTGTATTTGTTTATTGTGCTCTTTACCAGATTCGTGGGATAGTATGGTTGTGGCCATAAGTAGTAATACAACTACCTTGAGTTTCAATGATGTGATATCATCCTTGTTGTTGGATCAGATAAGATGAAAGAACATGGAAGGACAGAGCACAGATGCACTATTTGCAAGAGGACACTCCTAGGAAATAAATAGATCTAAGTCCACAAGTGGGAGATCTAAATATAAGGGTAGATCAAAATCTCAGGAAAAGTTTGTAAAGGTATGATGGAGATGTAGAAAATAAGGGCACTTCAAGAAGCAATGTAGATCCAAAAACGTTGAGAGAGTGAAGAGATCTGAAGGTTCTCCCTCTATAGAAGAAAATACCTCCAAGGAAGGAGGGGATGTGTACTTGGCTTCTTCAAGCACACATGCAGATCATGAGGCACAACTAGTTGAATAAGGTGCATCCTTTCATATGACTCCCCAGAGGGAGAGGTTCTATGAATATGAAAGGTATGATGGAGGTAATGTTTTCCTAGGTGATATTGGAGTTGAAGAAGAAAAAACTCCTACATTCTCTAGAGAAAAAGTTATGTTGTGGCATCAAAGACTAGGGCATATCAGAGAGAAGGGTCTTCGACTACTACACGGTAAAGGTATGGTTGAAGGTATGTCTAATTTCTCTCTAGATTTTGATTTATGTGAACATTGTATATATGGGAGCAGAATCGGGTAAGATTCCCCTCTGGTGCAACAAGTGAAAAATGAATTTTACATCTAGTGCACAGTGATGTGTTTGGACCTGTGTCGGTTCCATCATTGAGAAAAATTATGTACTATGTCTCATTTACAGATGACTTCTCAAGGAATACTTGGATATATTTCCTCAGGAAGAAATCTGAAGTCTTTGACATGTTTAAAGAGTTTAAGGCTCTTGTTGAGAATCAAACAGAGAAAATAATTAAGGTTCTAAGAACAGATAATGGTCGAGAGTTTTGTGGGGATGAATTGAAAGAATTTTGTAAGAAATGTGGTACATCAAGGCAGAATATTTCTCCTTATACACCTCAATAGAATGGAGTTGCAAAAAGGATGAACAAGACGTTGATGGAAAAATCAAGGTGCATGCTCAGTGGTGTCAGGTTAGGGAAAGAATTATGGGCGAAGGAAATGGATACTACATGTTACCTGGTCAATTGATCACCCTCATCAACACTGGATGAAAAGACTCCAAATGAGGTATGGACTGATAAGAAACCCTCTCTCACACATCTCAAAGTATTTGGATGTGAGGCCTATGTTCATGTTCCAAAGGAAAACAGGGGTAAGCTAGATAAGAAGGCTGAAAAATGTATCTTAATTGGGTATAAAGATGGTCTCAAAAGTTATAAGCTTTGGAACCCATAAATTAAGAAGATTGTGTATAGCCAAGATGTGGTATTTAGAGAAATGAAAGATGTTGTCCAACAATAAGTCCTACCAAGTAAGGAAGAACCAGAGAAGAAAGAGTTTGAGTTAAAGGATGATAAAACAGACTCTTCAGAAGAATAGGAATCAAAAGAAGAAGATCCTCATAATCCAATATTGAGAAGATCGGTTCGGGAAAAAAACTACTGGTAAGGTATACTCCACCTGATTTCCGTTCAAATTTTGCTTTGTCTATTACTGATGATGATCCTAGAACTGTTAGGGAGGTAGTGGATTCAGAGGATGGAAAAATATGGAAAAAGACCATGGTCGAAGAAATGGCAGCCTTGGATAAGAATGAGGCTTAGGATCTAGTGGAGATGTCAACTAGAAGAAATCCCATTGGCAGCAAATGGGTATTTAAAAAGAAGCTAAATGTAGAAGGAAAAGTGGAGAAATACAAAGCTTGGTTAGTAGAAAAGGGTTATTCCCAGGTTGAGGGAATTGATTTTGGTGAGATATTTTCTAATGTTGCCAAGTTAACCTCTATTAGATTTTTGTTATTTGTTGTTGATGTGTTTTATTTTGAAGTAGAACAAATGGATGTGAAGACAACATTCCTACATGGGGATCTGGAAGAAGAAATTTACATGAAGCATCCATAAGGCTTAACTGTGAAGGGAAAGAAGGAGCTAGTATGCAAGCTGAAAAAATCCATGTATGGTTTGAAACAATCACCAAGGATGTGGTATAAAAAATTTGATACTTATATGTTGGTACTTGTCTTCACAAGAAGCAAAGAGAATCACTGTGTGTATTTCAAATTAATTGGTGATCATTTGATTTATTTGGTCTTGTATGTGAATGACATGTTGCTAATAGGAAACAACAATGAGATTATCCAGGATGTGAAAACTAAGTTGTCCTCTAAATTTGACATGAAGGATATTAGTGCTTCAAATTTCATTTTGGGCATGGAAATTAAAAGAGATCGGGAAAATAGGACACTCTGGTTAAATCAAAGAAAATATGTCGAGACCGTATTACATAGGTTTAATATGCAGGAATGTAAACCAGTTAGGGTCCCTATTCCTGTAGGTGTAAAGTTATATGTGGATCAGTGTCCCAAGACATAGGAAGAGGAGGACATGTCTCGTGTTCCATATGCGAGTGTGGTTGGTAGTTTGATGTATGCAATGGTCTATACTAGACCATACATTGCGCATGCAGTGGGATTTTTGAGCAGGTATATGTCAAAACAAAGGAAGGTGCATTGGACGACAGTAAAGAGATTTTTCAGGTATTTGTGTGGCACTACTAGTTATGGATTGTGCTACTAGGGAAGACCGGTTTGGATAGAGTGTTCGACATACATGGCTTTGTGGATGCAAACTAGGATGGAGATCTGGATCGTAGAATATCTACAAGCGAGTATGTGTTTAACCTGTTTGGAGGAGCAATCAGTTGGATTAGAAAAAGACAGTCTGTAGTGGCAGTTTCAACTACAGAAGTTGAATGCATGGAAACCACTCATGCAAGCAAAGAAGAATTATGGTTACAAATATTGTGTTCAGGTATTGGGTTGGTACAACAATTTGTAAGGATAGTTTGTGGCAATCAAAGTGCAATTTTTATGGCGAGAACCCAACTTATCATTCAAAGACAAAGCATATTGATGTTCAATATCCGTTTGTGAGAGATGATGGTTGAAGAAAATAAGGTGTTGTTGATGAAGGTGGACACTTTGAAGAATGTTACAGATTCATTAACAAAATCTATGAGCACTCAGAAGTTCTCTTGGTGTAGAGGATCTATGGGCATTGTTGCCCTAGATTGTTGACTATGTAACCTTGTAACCCCCTGTATGCAAAGAAAAAAACAAGTGGTAGAATGTAGGGCCTAAGGGGGGCAGAGAGTCCCCTTTTCCAAGGGGTCACAAGGGGGCGAGAGCTCCCCTACGCGGGGTTTCAGGGGTATCACCCTCGGAAAAAAAAAATTGCGGTTTTTTGCGTCCATTTTTGGGCGGTTTTTTAGCGCATGGTTTTCACCTATAGTTTTCTATTTACGATTAAGGAATTAGGGTTGTTGAATAATCCAGGTTATTGGATTGTGGTTTTGGATGCTACGAGATCCTATATGTATATTGTATTGTAAACAATGTATGATGTGAATGAATATAGAATATTTTGGTTTCCAGGGGAAAAATCTTTGTGTAATGTGTGTATTTATCATTGTATCTTTGTTGTTCTTTTATTGGAAATTTGTTTGTAGTAAATAATTGTACAAGGTTAAAATCTACAAGATTGGCCATGTCCACCATTTTATGTACAGAGTAGAACATAGAACAAGAGAAGGATCGATTCATAAATGTGATCAATGGTTGGGAATTAATTGTCATGGGCCGAGAATGAAAGAAGACTTTGGATCTGTTTGTGATGAAGGTTGAGCACTGTCATGACCACCAATGACAATCATTTTATTTGATGTAACTCATAGAGGTAACTTTTGGTCTTAGTTTTAGACAAGAGAGTCAAGAGTAATAAATTAGAGATCCTTGGACAACGTCTTTGAAGGCTTATAGAGCAGCATGAGATTATAAAAGTTGTCATATTATGGTTTAGACCTGGGATAGGTCATCATCATGCTAATCCACATAGATTCACTTTCAGAGTGGTCGGAAATTATCTTTCTCGTGGATTTCCCTATAAGTTGTATGAGGATTAGCTTTACCTGACTTGTGGTTGTACACAAGAAATTGATCTCTCTCTGTCATTTTTTGCTCGTGAAGGTGAAAACATTCTCCTCCCAATACCAGGATTTCCACAGTATGAAGCATTAATGGAATACAAAGGCATTGAAGAAAGACATTATGATTTGGTTATAGAAAGGGGTTGGTAATTCGATCTATATCAACTTGATGCAATAGAAGACATCAACACAGTTGTAATCGTTATTATCGATCCAAGCAACACATGTGGCAATGTTTTTACCCATGATCATTTGACTAAGGTGGGATGTAATCTGGCTACATAATTAACTATTTGTATACTTCTAACTTATCTTATTCCCATTAATTTGCAGTTTAAATATCTTCTTCTATTAAGCAAAGTTGTTATATAATTTGTTGTTGTTAGATATTGAGTTGTGTTATGTTCATGGTCTATGTGAGAACAATGTTTTTATCATGGAAAGATACTTATTTCTACCTCAATTTTCTCACTCTTCTAAAAGCTTGTCTATAATATATTAAGAGGACAGGGCTTTATATTGACCTTTTCATAGGCAAACATGTGACATTTTTTATTTTCTTTTGATGGTGAATTTAAAGTTTAAACTACCATGCAGGTTGCAGAGACAACTAAAAGTTTAGGAACTTGTTAATAATCTCATATGAAGTGTATGCTCATATTGTCTTTGGTGAGAATTCATTCATTACAATGGGATTCTTTGCATCGACTGTACCATTTCTAACTCTTGGGAGCATATCAAAGAAATGGATAGTTTCGGGTTAGCGAATTGGTTGGATTTCAACATGCAATCTACATGGTATTCTAAGGAAATCCCATGTTTGTATTGTAACCAGCCTAGATCCATGTTAAACCTGGATCTATCAAGCACCAATAGGGATCAAATTTCACTTATCATAAAACCTCACCATGTTTTTGGCATTCATTTAATGTGTGAGAAATGTATCTAGTATGAGGGTTTTGGAAAGACATTGCAGGTTGTAGCTTTTCTATTAAATATTCCATGGACCATTTATCATATTTTGTGCCTAAGAGCATTTTCCTGAAATCGCAGAGTATTGATTACAAACACAACAATATAGACATCGCCCCAACCCCCATGCGGCCAAGGCACAACCCCACGGGACCGTATTGGAAATGAATGCTCCATGCATGGTTGGGATATGGAACCAGGTCATCTCAATTCGTCTTCATGGGAATTGTATGACTCCTCCAAGGGGCTATTTTGCATTCCTATAGGCTTACCTTCCTTTTTCACTTCACATCCTCTAATATTTGGTGCATACCCTGGTCCCCACAGTTTTTTCTTGTGTCTCCCTAGAACCTCAGTTCATTTCATGTGCTCATTCTTTGCTTTGGAGTGTCCCCATGGCCAGAGGTTGAAAACATCATGGTCGACTTCCTAGTTCATGGACACAACTAAGTGTGAAGGAATTTGCATAGGTCTTTCAATCCAACACACCCTCGGAAATGAAGGTTGAAATCGATCTGGAAGAGGCAGAGGTTTGCCTACATTAGCACTTTGTCCCGAACAAGGATGTGGACGTTGATATTTGTCCATGGGTTCCAGACATGGGCACATCCTGAGCCAGAGAATCAAAATATCACAAGACAGTGGACCTATACTCGGAAACTAAATTCGTAATGGGTAAGGTGTTGGTGGAGAGAAACGAAGCACACAATGAAATCCTGCTTCAGTTGGATGATATGCAACTGCAAATTAAAGGGGTTGACCACAAAATATCAATGTTGGCTAAGAAACTAGCGAGATTGGATTTCTTAGCGCTCCATGACAACCAACCTCAAGTTCTTGATGATATTGTTAATCACCCCCATGTTTTATTTCCTGAATGCAAGGTTTACTATCTTTTTTGGATTTTTTTTTATAGAGGCATATTATCTCTGGCCTCTCTATAGTCTCACTATCAATATATAGGTCATTGTTCCTTCAGCTTAAGACATTTTGAATATAGTTTATGGTTTTACTCTTTGCATAGTTTATGGACTCACTCTTCCTCTTAGACAATTTGGATAAAGCAACTACTTTTTTGTTGATGGTATAATTTCCCTAGTGGCAGGACAACAACATAGACTATGTATAGTTTTTTCCAATTAATATAAATTTCTTTGGCTATCTTACAAAAAATAACAATAATAATACATCAAGTAGTTGTATTGGTGTACATGTGCAATGTATGTACCCATGGCTAGTGTACACACCACTTGCGCATGTACTAATGATAAATAAACTTTTTCTCTAATGCATAATTTATGTATATTCACAACCAAGCATGTAGTATAATAAATCTAGTAATGCAACATTTAGCAATTGTTACTAATAGAATTATAATAATTCATCAATCATTGATCATCATATTCAACTTATTGGAAATGAATTTTAAAAATGTTATAAACATGATAGGAGCCAAGTAAGAAAATAGAGTGCACATCAAATCCCAAAGCATCATCCTCAACTAATTGTAAATAATCATTTCTCTCTAAGCTACTTCCGTCTTCTACATCCTATTATTTCCTCTGTTGCAATATCTTGAAGCATCAACTATATCAACATAACTCTAGATATAACACGTAAGTGGAAGTGTTGATTGCATTCACCTAACTTCCCAACAGGCAACTAGCATTCGCCATCACATGTCTTGGGGAGCATGGCTTAACATAACCCTCCCATGACTCCAAGTTTCGTAGGGTAAATGGTGGGAAGTACATTCACTGCTTCTGATAGAACTAGGATCAACACCTTATCATTGACCATATTATGTTGTTGTTCTTAGAGCTTTGTCATTGATTAACCAGTTTGGACAACAATTCTTCCTATAAAACCTGCACTTTCCCACATATCATAACAATGGTTTCAAACAATAATTAAATCATGAAACAATATTTCATAGCATACCATTACACTTTTGATGTCCACAACAATAGTGTTACTTTAGTGCCATAGTTACCTAGCTATGTCTTAGCCCATTAACCTATAGTTTAGATTACCAAAACGCATAAAACAACTAAACTACTCTATGGACTATATTATTATTCCTCAAACTTATTATATGTTGAACTCATCTTAACTAATAGAACTATATCATGATGACATGTGGACCTACTTATATGCTAATAACTTTATTTTTTTACTATTTATGTTATTAGTGATGATAGTTAGATGATTTCTTAAGCATGCAAATGTTAAAAGGAAAGTTTTGTATGTGGATACCAGTTTGATTTATATTGTGAATGGATTGTTGGTATAAAGCACATGGTAAATAAACATGCTTTCTTATTTTAAATGTCACTATGAAATATTCTTAATATCATGAAATGGTTATATGGTTATGCATAATGATGTGTTTTGGTAAGTTAGCCTATAGGCTAAGAAGCTAAGATATAGCCATATAATTGTGGCACTAAAGTAACATTGTTGTTGTGGACATTGAAAGAGTGATGGTATGATATGAAGCATTATTTCCTAATTTGATTATTGGTTGAAAACATTGTTATGATATGTGGGCAAGTGCGGGTTTTACAAGAAACATCATTGCTCAAATTGGTATTTGATAACAAGGCTCTAAGAACAACAAAAATAGTACAATATGGTCAATGATAGGGTGTTGACCCTAGTTCTATCGGGAGGGGTGGAGGTATTTCCCATTGTTTATCCTCCAAAACCTAGAGTAATGGGAGGGTTATATTAAGCCACACTCCCCTTGATGTGTGGTGGTGACTAGTAATTTCCTACTAGGGAAGTTAGGTCAATGCAGTCAATGCTTCCAATTACAAGTTATCTGGAGTTAGGTTGATATAGTCAACGCTTTAGGACATTGCAACAAAGGAAAGGATAGGATGTGGAGATGGAAGTAGGTCAGGGAGGAAGGATGATTCAGATTTAGTTGAGGATGTCGCGTGGGGATTTGATGTTCCATTACATTTTCTTACTTGGTTCCTATCGTGTTTATAACATTTGTTTTGATTCATTTCTAATCATTTAAATGTGATGATCATCGATTGATGAATTATTGTAATTCTTTCAGTAAAGATCATTGAATGATGCATTACTGGATTTATTATACTGCATGTTTGGTTGTGAACATACAAGAATTATCCAATAGAGGTGGTGATTCATTAGTACATGCACAAGCTATGTGTATGCTAGTTACACATACATACATTGCACATGTACGCTAGTACAACTACTTGATGTATTAATCATTGAACTAGTTTATTAACCATTTAATTAATGGTTGAATGATTATGGAAATTATATTGCAAATGTAAATATCTATTAGCATTAAATATCCTCCTTGACTTTATTCATTAGTTGGTATGGTGTATTAAATGGGTATGGTGGGTTGCCATGAATTTTAGAGAAAGCAGTTAAGTTTATTTATAAGCTCGCATGAGAAAGAGAACATTGTAACTCTGTCTGAATTAGTTTATGAATTCATTTAATGTTTTATTTTAAATAAATATTCCCAATTATTTAAAAGGGGTTTATAGCCATTAATAACGGTAGTTGAAGAGACCATGGGAAGGGGGATGGAAATGGGATAAGGCGGTAAATCTATCGGGGGATAGGGGTATAAACTATGATGGAGGGTGGTTGCATTGTTTGGAGGGGGAGAACTATTGGAATGTTTAGAACTATCGAAACTATTGGATCTATCATAGATGAGTTGTTGGGATATCGGTTGTGCATTGGCTATTATTCTGGGAGATTTTTCATTGAATAACTATTTTGGGAAATGGTGCTTCCTGTAAACCCACACTTGCCCACATATCATAACAATGTTTTCAACCGATAATTAAATCATGAAATAGTGATTCATAGCATAGAATCTGTCTTTCGATGTCCATGACATCAATGTTACTTTAGTGCCACATTTATCTAACTATCTCTTAGCCCCTTAACTTGTAGGTTAGCTTACCAAAACACATCATCATGCATAACTATATGGCCATTTTCATGATATTAACAATATTAGATATTAGCATTTAAAGTAAGAAAGTGTATTTATTTACCATGTGCTATGTGCCAACAATACATTCACATTGTATATCAAATTGGTATCCATGTACAAAACTTCCCTTTTAACATTTGCATTCTTAAGAAATCATCTAACTATCATCATTAATAACATAAAAAGTAAGAACTCATATATTAATTTTTTCATATAAGTAGGTCCACATATCATCATAATATAGCTCTATAGCTAAGTTCAACAGATAATAAGCAAAGGAATAGCAATATAGTCCATAGAGTAGTTTAGTTGTTTTAAAATACAAAATGTGGGGTGCTACAATTGTGTGAGACATATGCAACCTACTCCTGTCATCTCAAAGTTACAATAGTCGGTTATAATGTGTATATATTCATGGGTGGTTATAATGACTATATATTTTGGGTTTAATGAAGACTCGCAAAACATAACTCATGGAATTGTTATAAAATTATGAAAACTTGTAATGCAAAACAGTATAAGATATAGTGCATAAAATCTTGCCACCAAAAAATTTTAGAGAGTATTTTTGGGGCCAGATTTTCTCACACATTTGTGGTCATATTTTCTCACATAGATTCAGTTCTATATTGAATACATAGAGCCAATAAATGCCTCTATAGTTCCTTGATCTTACATTTTGAGGACTCTTATTTCTCCCTCATAGAAGTAGGGATCCATACCTTTCAGTTTGTTCGTGGATTCCTTTTTTTTCCTCATCATTGTAGTTGGTTGAAACATATACAAAACATGTGGCTAGACTTTAGCCAGGATAAACATGAGCAAGGGAAGTCTTGAAGTCCTTTCCTTATATGACTCTTAATATATGTCTAACTAATTTGAGCCTTAAAATAGGTAGGTCGAGTTCCCTTTCAATTCCTCTTCATCCAATTTAATTCAACTAGCAAGATCTTGGTTCCAGAAGGTCATATCGAGTAGGCATACCTACTCTCTACTAGCAACGTCCCCAACACCCTCATCATTTCCAAGAATTTAAATTGCAAACTTTCCAAACATTTCAATTGCAAATTTTAGTTTAAAAAAAGTATTGTGTTATAAATTCAATTTCAAATCTCATTAAATTTAAAAAAGAAAGTCACAATTTCAAAAAAAGATTGGATGACACATTATTGCCCACTATTATTTATGATATTATTAAATCTCAAATCATTGAATCAAAAGAGATAAGTAAACCCTAGATTGCTTCTTTGAATTTAGATTTTATATTTCCATTGTCCTTACTAAACTCTTTCCAATGATCTTCCACAATTGTAACAATTCAATAATAATCATAATAATCCAAATAGAGTTTACCATAAACCATTTACATTCAAAGTTTTATGTAATTACAATAATGAACCACAATTAATAAAAAACCAACACAGTATATCTTGTCAAAAAACTTAAAAACCAACATAGTATATCTTGTCAAAATGTTGTCGGAACTAAAATCACTAA
Organism: Picea sitchensis; assembly: GCA_010110895.2. Lineage (NCBI taxonomy): Eukaryota > Viridiplantae > Streptophyta > Pinopsida > Pinales > Pinaceae > Picea > Picea sitchensis. Next base: position 21,717 of record SNQJ01S0146132.1, read on the forward strand.
TGAGGCAACAACAATTCATTAATGAAGTTGTCATTAATAAAATTGTGAAGGAAAGTCCACAAGAAAACCATTTTGTGACAAATGGACTTCCAAGGAAGCCATGTAAAAAGAAAGAGACAGTTGATACTTCATTTCTCAATAATATGTGAATTGGGATTACTTCATTTCTCAATAATATGTGAATTGGGATTGCTTTGAGATAATTGTTGCACTTTGTGTATTAAACTTGTCAAAAAAAATAAGGTATATACAATAAGTATCAAATAAGTATCAAATTGTTCATGTGGAATCAATGAAGGAGGAACGTGAATTTCCCACAAAGGTGACAATTTAAATAAACTAGAGGATGCCCTTGATTTAACCATACATCATGTTCCCTCTACCTAATTAACCCAAATAATATGGAACTAGAATGGATATATGAAATCTTTGGCTTTGTGATGGATGTTTTTATAGCAAATCGTATGCCCTTGTTTTAACCATTCATCATGTTCCTTCTACCTAATTAACCCAAATAATATGGAACTAGAATGGATATATGAAATCTTTGGCTTTGTGATGGATGTTTTATAGCAAATCTTATGTAAAGGTCATAATTTCTATGTTTACTTTATTTTTTAGCTACCTACCTTTGTATTTATTCCTTTGAAGTATTGGATTATTGAGAGGGGGGGGTCAATCAGTAATGAGAAATTTTATTACTTTTAATCACAGTATATTCTTCAAAAATATTTACTAGCTTATCATTAGCATTCAATATATCATCAATGGTATAATCATAAACAACATCACATCACAATAGATACACAGTACACCAGAATTTACATGGAAACCCAAATGGGAGAAAACCACATAATGTTTTTTTTATATATCAAAAGAATACATTCATTGGAAGCACCAATTTCCTAATTCTCCAACTACAACTGGAAGGAGGCTCCAACCCCCTATTCTCAGGTTGCAACCTGAAGGAAGATACAACTCCCTAAATTTTATGGCTCCAACCAAAAGGAGGATATAACCCCCTGAGTTCTCTGGCTCCAACCAGAAGGTGGTTACAACCACCTATCCTTGCCACGTCCTGTCACCCTGAAATATATGTGTAGACCAACTATCACTATCACAATCACTACCACTATCACTGTCACTACCATTGTCACTCCCACGGTCACATAAACCTATAACATGTCAACATGTCACTGTATCCAACATGTGTGCCTATACTATACCATGCATCAACTGTGTACCAACATGTGAACTATAGCATGCATCAATCATAAAGCATAAAATCAACCATGAATACAACATGTACCATATACCATAGCATCAATCATGTATAGACTTGTACCATATCATCAATGAAGTATCTAAAAGAACTAATGCATGTCCCTCATGCATATTCCACCATGAACTCAAGGATATGAACTATAACAACCATATCATATACTGAACCAGATATAAAAGTGCTCCTCACTTAGCCAAGCAACCAAGATATGCCATATCCAAATACCAAACCAATCATGCCAAGTATGCCTCAAGCATATACCATATCAAGACAAAAAATAATCATCAAAACAAGTATACAACCATACCAATACCTCTATAGCTTACTTGAAACTTTGAGATGTTGACCTGTAAACTTCATTCAGACTTCAGGGACCTGGTACCAACATTTACCCAATATTTCATTAGCTTTTCATAGATCTGCGACTTTCTTCTCTACTACCTGTGAATATCTGTGCTTTTCTCCATTGTAGCCCGCATACATAAGCGCCCTCGTTCTGTAGTATACCAAATATAAAATAGTATGCAAAACATAAATATTTTAGCTAGAAATAACAGAGAAGCAATGATATAACCAGAACAATACCATAATAACACCTGAAAGAGCACTTTGATTACTGATAACAATGTTCACTTGCCTCTTCGAGGGGGAAACCTCCAACAGAGCAGAGTTGTATTACAATAATATCCAAGACAATATTTCTCATACCCTCTACTTCTATTTATACTCTATCTATCCAAAAGAACAATCTAGAGGAAGATCCTTCTATAAGTAGAAGCTTCTATTAGGTATTCTTACATTTGACTTATTCTTCCTTATTGCTAGGCCTTATTAATATCAGGGATTATTTTAGGGGCTAAATTTCGCTCATGGGCTAATTTTCCATGGTTTTTCCAAAAATGAGATTCGCTATTTTAAAAATGATTCGCCCAAATTCTATAGGATAAAATTATTTTACCTTAAAAATCGCC
>SNQJ01S0146133.1:13433-30968 GCA_010110895.2 Picea sitchensis
AAAAGGTCAAAGTAGTCAAAGTGGTTTAAGAGATTTTAAAAGGTAAATAATAAAGTGAAGTAATGAGTGTATTGTAATTCAAAGTGAATACAAAATAAATTATTTCAATAATAAATTTAATGGAGAAATTAGAAGTGGGTTAATCCTAAAATAAAGAAAGTGGGGCCAAGTGACCTAGAAGATGTTTTTAAGGAAGCTACTTGGAGAGTATAAATAAGAGGCAAGACTCTCTAATTTTAGATGCACTTCAGAATATTGAATATATATAGGTGTCTGAGGTAACCAAGGATATCTAAGACAAAATTATGAGGGAAGGTGAAGAAAAAAAGGCCGAAATGCAAGGAAGGATAAATTATTTTGATGGTGCTTTCTAAGGTATGTTATTTACAGGTCATCTCACAAATTTTGCTATAATTTTTTTTCTATAATGATTCAGATCATGAAATTTCTATGCCATTGAGAAAACATATCCAAGTATCTATGGTAAACCATTCATCTTATGGGTCGTTTTATTTTGGGAGTTACACTCCCTGTAAAATAGGGTTTGTGGCTAGTCCTGAAACTAGTCAAAAACAGGTGTTTCAGTAAAAACATCATAACTTATTCATAACATATCCAAATTCAGTAAAACCAAATTTTTTGGTTAGTGTATAGTCCATAGTATTCTTTTTAATAGTTTCATATCATTTCAACAAATATTTTGTGTGGGGCACGCTCTAACAAGGTGTGCCATTTTTTCTATAACTCCTTTTCTGAGAGGTTCCAAGTAGTGACACTTGGAGGAATTGCATAAAACACACTGAAGAACATTGTGTATCAGTTTCATATCTTTATACATCACAGGTACAAATTTATGATTACTTCAAGTTAGGATTGTTGACTAATCCAAAATTAGGCATGTGAGACTAAAGAAAAGTTTGATGAAAATGCTAGTCTCTTGTTGTTAAAGTTAAGGAAGGTTTGCAAGAATGTGATTATATACACCAGGTCTATTACAGAGCTACAAATCAGATATGGATGATAAAATTGATGGGGGATTGTGGTTGAGGTACATGTTGAGTACATGGTTGAGACAAGTAGTTGATGAGTTGGGACATACATGAGGTGTATATTTGATGATGTCGGTACATATTGATGAGTCATAGTTGATGAGTAGTTGAAACACATGATTGGTACATACTTGGTACATGGTTGGATACACTTTTTTATGGTACAGTTTGATTGGAGGTTTTTTGGTACAAGTTGGTTCATGGTTGATGCACTTGTTTATGGTACAGGTTTATTACAGGTTGAGGTACAGGTTGATGCATGGTTGATGTATGGTTCAGATTTATTGGTACAGGTTTACAACGGTATATATCACAGTGATAGTGTGACAGTGGTTCCATAATTCTACTTTTACTTCAGGGCGGTTGGACAGGGAAATAATAGGTGGTTGTAGCCACCTTCTAGTTGTAGCTGAAGAACATAGGGGGTTGTAGCCGCCTTCTACTTGTAGCCAGAGAATTGGGGAATTGGAGCTTCCTTCAAGTTGTATCCTGAGAAACTAGGGGGTTGGAGCCTCCTTCCAGTTGCAGCTAGAAAACAAAGGAAGTTGGTGCTTCCAATGAATGTAATCCTTTAAGACATATAAGAAAAAGCATTATGTGGTTTTCTCCCGATTTGGGTTTCCACGTAAAACATTGGTGTACTCTGTATGTGTATGATTGTTCATTTGTTCATTGCTTATTTACTCTAAAGTTATTGGATGATAATGCTTCATTGATATAACACTTGGATTATATGGTTAAAAGGGATTAAATTTCTCTATTACTGATTCACCCCCACTCTCAGTAATCCAACAACACTATTATTCTAATCCCTAACTTATAAAACCATTAATTCATAAGCTCTATAAACACTAGTATTCTAGTCTCTAACCACTAAAATTATAAATTGCAATGAACTCTAAACTGCTATGAACCATAACCCTATGACCTATCATCCCTAACATATAATACCCTTGACTCATACAATCCCTAATCCATGTAAATCCTATAATCCTAAATTCATGTACATGTACTCTCTATAATTCATATCTCTCTATTCTCATAGCTTCTTATCAACATCATCTTTTAATTACTATCACAACCAACCCTTAATTCTTACAATTTCTAAACCCTTGGTTGTAATAACGCTTAACCTCAAAAGTATATAATGCAAAATGTGTAACCCCAATAATTCATACAACCCATAAACCCCCCGAAGGAATATAACATTTAACATGTATAATTCTTAACCATTATATCCACTTACCCTAAAACCACTAATAACTACAATTCCAAATCCATATATCCCTTATAAAATCTAACCTATAACATAAATCACCGAACCCTTGACCCTCATAACCCCTTATACCTAACCCCTATAACCCTTAACAAATAACCCATCTAAATCTTATGTTATAATTCATAATAGCTTAAAAATTCAACTTGTATCACTTTTAATCTATAACACTTATATAAATCCCTTATGACCCCTAACCATATCCCTTATAACCTCTAAACCATCTAATCCTTAACCTCAATGATAATCCCTAACCCATATAACCCATATAATTCCTAAAGCCCAACCTACATATAATTTATATTCACTTTAATTGATATAATTTATATTAATTATATTTATATTCATAATTTATATATTTATATTATATATTTTTTATAATTAATATAATATATATTATATTGTTTAATATGAAATAACAAAATACAACAAAACTTGAATGAAACCAAACCTGCTAGCCTATAGTGTGAGTGACAGAGTCGTAGGATAGCCTAGTTAGCCCACAGTGCGAGCGTAAGAGGATACCCTAGCGACAAAGAATACACTAGAGGACATTGTGAGAGATAGAGGATACACTATCTAGCCTATAATGCAAGTGACATAGCCATATACCCTAGCTATCTCACAGTGCAAGCATAAGAGGAGACTCTAGCGACAGAGGATACACTATAGGACAATGTGAGCGATAGAGGATACACTAGCTAGACTACAATGTGAGAGATAGAGATGGATATCATATCTATTCCATAGTGCAAGAGAAAGAGGAGACCCTAGCAATAGTGGACATGAGCAATGCCTCCAAAACCGATAATTTTTCCTTTTACTATGGATGCTCAAGTGAATGAATTGTTTGGTTCATTACAAAGTTGTTCTGAGTTTGGTTACAATGGTTGATGCTAGAAATTTTATCCCTAATGAAGCTTTGATATCTTGCCTTCTTTTTTGAAATCTCTTTCCAACATCACCCCTTGACACATACTGATATGTATGGTTAGAGGTTTAAGTTTTGGGCATATGGGGGAAATTTTGGCATGATGGAACTCAACCCTATGGATGCATTTTATGCTCGAAGACCAAGATACATGACAATGAAACACACTTCCTAAATCTATTTTATGATCTTTTCAAGTCTGAGTTGGTATTTTAGATTGCATCCAAGCTGTTTGAATAAATGTATCAATGAAAATTCCTAGATTCACACAAAATCCTTAGGAATATTTGTTTGCAGGTTGGTTTATATTCACATTAGCAAGTGGTGTATGCTTGGAAATACATATTCTCTATTATGAAAATAAATTTATATATTTGTGTTTAAATTTTATATTTGTTTCCAATGTCAAGTTGATTATATAAGGTTGCATATGAATTGTTTGATGAAACAGGTGAAAGAAATTGTCTACATGAATGAGCAAAATATTATCATTGATTTGTTTGTATGAATGTGTTAAGGATTAGACCATGATATGGAACCCTTATCCATTACCATCCTTTGGGGTATTCTTGGTATGTTGATACATGTTCAAGTAATGGTGCACACTAATTAAAGTTGTAACGCAAAACACTTACAATTTGTACCAAGCAACCAACCTGTAGGAGGTAACTATTTTACTAATTCATTTGTTGCATATCGAAGGTTATTTATTGTTGGAGTTTATTCCAACCTCATACCCTATTGGTTTAGCTCTTGTTTTAACTAGAAGGAAAGCTACAACATTCCATCCTCCCTTTCTCCCTAGAGTTTATTCCAGCCTCTCTTTCTCTATGTTCATTGCCTCCCTCTTGGTCTCCCTATATTATTGACATCCTCACTTAAATTCACCTTTGGTGTGCCCTTTTTGTTTCTACCTCACCTTGATTATTTCCATGTCCTTGTGGTCTTTCATATTTTCTTTTCTCATGGACCTCATATCATTTCCATTTAGTTATTAAGTTTTAGTTCTTAATTATTATTTATTTCTATATTTAGTCACCTATCATTCCTTTGTTGGATACTCCATAATTATTCCCACCTTGCATCCCACTCTTAGCAAGTGTATCTGTTGCCCTCAATAATTCCTCCATCATTTCTACATCTTGAATTTGATAAATAGCATGCTAGTACCTGAACATATATAATCCATCTTAGTACATCTTGCATATGATCATATATAATCCTAAAACAAGATTATACCTCTCAACATGAAAATTACCTAATACAAGATACTTCATATCAATAAGACACTTCTATGAAACAAAATGTATGTTCTCAACTTAACACTTTTGCTTCTCAACCCAAATCTGAGTCTAAATTAGATACATTTTGGAGTATTTCATAGGTAGTATTAACATGGCCTCTAAAAACTTATATAATGAACCCTTTATAGCATAATTTAACTACAATGGGTGTTATTAATTTAGTTACCAATATTACATCGATGCCTCCTCCTCCTCACATAATCCCTCAATGACCAAGTGACATTATTCTTTGTATTTTTCCTATGTTGGAACCTCTACCTTTACAATATATCCTTCTTCTACTCCTCCTTCACCCATGGAATCTACCCCTTCTTTCTCGTTTTCATCCAAGATCCCTTAGGCTAGAATTCCTATCCTTATTCATAGGGAACTCCATCCTACTATCTGTCCATTTGATGGTTCTTTCTTGTTAGTCTTACCCATCTTTTTATCCTCCATTATCACCTTGATATTCTTAGGGTGACGCCTACTCTCCTTGTTTTCTTCCCCCCTTCCATTTTTCTATTCCCCTAATCAAAGCCTATCATACCTTTATTGTTCATGTCTCTTCTTTACCTTATCCTTAAGATGCCTAGGTTAAGGTTTTCCTTTCTTCCTTGTCTTGTATTTTTTTCTTATTGACCACTTATTTCCTTGATATGTTCATCTTTGATTGTGTCCCTTTAGTTCATTGTCTTGAGTAGGGATGAATTCAATATGGCATTCCATAGTTGAGACTAGTCACCAATCCCTTGCTATATTCCCTAAGAGGTTATCTTTGGTGGTTGCATCATGTAGCCTATAGTTATAATGTCACCTTAATTTCCACGAAATTTCCTTCCACTAAACGCTCTCCTCCTACCTTTGATGGTTCTTAATTAACGTTTTTTCCTTATGTTCCTTTGCCATCCCCATGCTAACATATTCACCTCATACCCTCACTGGTGCCTTTCAGCTAGAATCAATGGTACATGCCCTCACTAATGTCATCTTACAATTAATATTAGTGCCTTCAATGGTTCCTTTTCACAATATTGATAATAACACCTCAGCATCATCAATGCCTTCAATGGTTCATTTTAACATTATCACTTCATGTCACCTCATGATAATTTCACCTCTAATGTTGTCACTAGTTGTACGCTAGCGTTTCGAAATTTCAGCCTCCCTCATAATAATTGTTTCCTCTCACCTCTCTTTCCTTCACTAGTTCAATCCTATGGTGTTAATATTAAGAGGGAATTTGAGGAAACAAGGATTCATCATCTAGACCAAGGTGCAACAACATGTTTTTGAAGAATTGAAGATGTTGAAGATATGCACTACACCTATGCTTACACTACTATATGTTGCTCATCCTTTTGATATAGAAGATGATTCATATGACTATGGGTTAGGTATTTTTTTGACAAAACAATGTCATTCCATTGTGTTTTACTTAGAGACATTCAATTGTGCAATACATAACTTTTGAAGTTATGATAGAGAGATGTGCTCCATTGCTTAAGTAGTTCACTAGTGGAGACACTATGTATAGGGAAAATAAATTGTTATTCACTATAACCATAAGCCACTACATACCTAGAGAAAAATTGAGAACACACCACATATGAAATTGAATTTGTTATAGCAATTCCAATTGGTTGTCAAACATTTACATTGAAGAGATAAAAATGTATACTATTGTTTGAGTCGACCACCAATAACATTCGCAGTGGTTCTTAACACAAAAAGGTGTGATATAGAACACTAGAAAGAGATCTACAATACACAGATAAATTTTGTGAAAGTTTATGCAACCATTCAATAAGGATGCAACACTACCTACACAAGAATTATTATTAATTAGATTTATTTTCATATGAATAAAGATCTTTTGTATTGACTTCATAGGATGTGCTCACTTGCAAGTGAACCTAGGGATTTGTTTATTCGGTAATCTCATTTCTTGAACATGGTTGGGAATTTTTTCACATCAAATATAGTTGCAACTTTAAAACAACATTTTAATCACCATGTATGAGGCGTGATGTTGAGCACCACCTAATTTTTTTTGTTGCATGTTCAAATGCTAAATTGAGAAATCACCATTTAGGTATGTATACTAGTTTGATTATGTCCTATAGTTATTATGGATCTGTTGGTGTAGGTTTATGGTTCACCAACGTTGAAATTCTTACATGAATGTGTGGTTCACCAACGTTGAAATTCTTACATGAATGTGTGGTTCACCAATGGATAAATTCTAACATGAATGTATGGTCATTATCATTGATCTTAGTACATGTTAAGAAAGATTGCATCTTATTAGAAATGCAGAACTACTAAATTGAAAATTGCATTTTGAAAAGCATGTCATTTATTGGGAATTGAATTTAGGACTTTGCATTATGTTCATATTCATTTATTTTACTTGTTTAGTCATAATATAATTAGTTTCACGACCACACCTTTTTTAGTAAGCAAGTCCACTAAAAGTAATTCTTATAATTTAAAATTGATTAGTAACGATTTTATTTTCTAGGGTGCACAAACTAGCTTAGGATTTAGAGTGTTGGAATAGGATTTTGCGAGTAAAATTCTCCAAGACTATTAAATCAACATATGTGTTTGACTAAATGAGTGGAGAAATCCAATGTATAATAGGTAATATCAGGAGACTCCACTTACACCAGAGTTAAGCACGAGGTCACTTGAGGTTGGTTGAAGGGATATACCCTCGATACCTTCTTAGCGTCAGATATATTTCTGGGGATCTATTCATATATGGTGATATTGCTAGTACCTTTACCTCTATGAGAGGTGGCTCTTTCAAGGTTTTGAGGTTTGTTACCCTGCCCATATGCTAGATATGACTTATGAATGTTCGCTTGTGCATCAGTTATATCATGGTTTCTTAGATGCTTGACTTAGGTACCACATAGGTTACCTACAAGGGTTATTCTGAAGGTACTCTGGGTCATATAAGGGTCGAAAAAAACACATAATTTATGGAGGATTACCTCTCCGGGGGATCTGACAAACTAGTTGTTAATCCCACGAGGGCCCTTATAACTGATTTTTCTAACTCCGATCTTTACCAGAGGAGTCTCAGGCCCCTCTTGGGAGAGGCATACCTACTTTAGAGATGGATTCCCCTTTCAACCACTTTATCCTGTTTGTGTGCATATTGGCCTTTTGTTTCTTTTACTTTGGTGTTCTCTTTGATTACTAGTTGGCCTTAGGATATGTTTTATTTTATATCATGAGTCTTGAGTCATTAGGGAGCTAGACCAACTTCCCCACATGTCTCGTCTCTTATTACAATTACCACCGCATTTTGAGTCTTTTCCTTCTAAAAGGCCTAAATTTATCATACATGGTACATACACCTCCACTTACCAGACTTGTGATCGTATGAGGATGAGTATCGAATCATGTCAGAAATATACTGGGAGTCCTTCAACTACCATACCCACAATATTCAATGATACTTGTTTGACACCGTCAACCACTATGGTTGTAGTTTCAGAGGTTCCTATCATCACACATGTGTGAGGGTTCTTGAGACTTGTGATTCTATCTCTTACTCAGATGCACAAGTACAACTCAAACGGGAACAAGCTATGCAAGATGAGATGAATCATATTTTGAAGAATCATCTAGTCTCTCCTATACGTTTTACCTACTTTTTTATAGACATCATAAGTTCTAGCATACTCCTTGGATCCCTTAAATATGGTTGGCCACCTAAGGCTAGCTTGGAAAATCTTGTGATCTATTACTTTTCCTCCAACATTCCCTCTTGCAACTCCTTGATGGAATTCCCATAGAATATCATTCCTTTAATGATCCATCACACATATCTAAATATTCTTAGTTGCAAAATATATAGGGTGATCTAAATTTTCTTCTCTTGGTTCCACAAGAACCACTCGTGATGCTATGAAAAAACATCTACATGTACATGAAATTTTACATTAGAATTAGGAAACACCAAAATTAGGGAACTTGCCTTTTTTTGTTTGAGTATATTAAAAGTAGCTTTACATTCAAGGGCCCACAAGAATAGTTTAGCTTCACTTCTTCAAATTTAGGGAGATATAGAGCTTCCTACATTTATGAAACATTAACTTCAACAACCCAATATGTTCCTTCAACAATTTATATACAATTCAATCATCCATATATACCTCCAAAAACATGTGAATGAAATCTCTAAAGGTTGTAATCACAACTTGAGAAAAGATACCTGGTGCATTATTGAGCCCAAAAGGCATGAAATTATAACCAAATAATGCTTATTTTCTAGTAAAGGTGGTCTTATTATTGTCTTCTTTTTCAATTCATACTTGATATATATTGAAAAGAAATATATAAAGGAATAATCCTCTTTTCCTATAGCTTGATCAATCACCTCGTCACTAAAAGGAGTGGAAAAGTATCATACACAAGTAGAGTTTAAGCTTCTAAAGTCCACACAAACCTTGATTTCATGAAATTCCTTATTTCTATGAATAACAATAGGAATGATCTAATTGGATTCATCTACTCAGAATATTAATCGAATTTACAATATTATGTCAAATTCTTTCTCTACCTTCTCCTTAACCATGGGATTAAGATGATGGGGTTGATGGTGAACATGATTAGCATCTGACCACAAGTCTATCCTGATCTTTCCAAAATCTTCTTGAATCCCTTTCATATCAATAAAAATCTACATAAACAATTTGTTGTATTCTTTCTATAGGGCCTAAATATTAGACATGGTCTTCTCATCCTTGTAATCTCCTTATAAGCCATTTTACACCATCATTCAATTCCATTATTGAATTTATGCAACTTCAAATTCTGTCATTTAGTTTATGCTTTCCCTTGTCCTTACTTTTACTATAAAGGCACTTTTGGATTCTTTGCTATTGCTTATAAACTATTTATTGAATCTATCCTTTTTTAATAATTGTCTAGACAACTTAAATGCAATGTTAATAATCTCCTTGGTGACATTTAAAGTTTCAACAAAATTTTCAAAAGTAGATAAACTCTTCAAGGTAATCACTACCAAATCTTGGACTTGTAGAAACTTATCATTTCTTATGGACAACTTTATTAACATAATAACCTCTCTATCCTTCAAGTGAAAGAATTATTTCCCATTCTCATCATCAGATTTTCTCCTACCCTTTCCTATGACCAATCCTAACAATCCATTGCATTGGAATCTGGTAAACATACGTTGCTTGTAGACATTGAAATTTTGACCATTGGACTTCTTACTAGGGTTCAAAAATATATACCAGAAATGCACTAGTTTTTCTCAACAAATAAATGTCAAGCACAAATGGAATAATTTAACTAATCCCAAGAAATCAAAATTCACCTCCAAAACATAGTTGTGTAGACACATTGTTATACCACCCAACACTATACCCAATGATGGAACATTGGAATCAATCCAACACCACCATTATCTTGTTGGGTTCTAGTAGAAAAAAAAATTGTTTAATTGACTCTATAAAACAATTTTTTATGCAAAAACTTCAATTAAAAATTCTTCTGAAATTCTAAATTAGAAACTTAGTGTCTTGAACTTCAGAAATTTTACCTCTTTCATAGAGTTTCCCAGATATAGTTTCTGATAATTTACATCCTTAGGGATGATATGAAATATAATAAAAAAATAGAAACAATAGATGATATTTCACTTCTTAACAACCCTAATCCACTAGGCAATTTAAGAGAAAAGATATCAAGCTAATGCCACAAGTTTCAACATTCTAGGGAAATCTTATCATGCATAAACTAGATCTAAAAGTCACTTTCTGTCATTGATGGTTTTACAGGATGTACAGGAAAACATGTATTTGTAAGACTTCATTTAGTGATGAGAGTTCAGTTAGAATAGAGGAATGTGAGACATCTAGTAGGTCTAACAGGCGGAGATCAACTTGAGGTGAGAAGATCAAAAGAAAATTCCATAGACGCATGGAATTTTTTCTTACAAAAGGGGGATCATGTTCTTATGATCATGAGAGCATAGAATAAATCGAGGTTCCCTTAAGGTAAAAATATATAGTGAAACGATGGATACACAAGGATCTTCCTGAAATAAAAATTGATTTTTGTGTAAACGAAAGGATATACCGGATTTCTCCATCGTCATTACATGGTTTGGGGATATTTTCCATGGATGGCATAAAGGTCAGTTAAGACAGATTAACTGAACTGATGGAGTACGTTGGACCCTATTATATCTACAAACATTGTATATGTATAGTCCAATATACAAAACGTATGCAAAGATATGGTTTGGGTGCAAGTTATATACAGCTAAAAGACAATGATCAAAATAAAGGATAAACTATTTTTATTGACAAAAGGCCAAAAGCATCAAGGAATATTGCAGTGTTTATAAACAGTACACGACCCACAACCACAAATAAGAGAACCAATTTCATATTTGAGGGGAGTGAAGGAAACCGTGTATTCATATGTGCAATAAAATCAATAGTTGCAGGGGAAGAGTTATTGATTGATTACAATTTGAATTGAATAGATAAAAATGTTTCTATTATGGGGGCAGTACGTATACTAATTTACCCAACCTGTAAGAAATGACTTTTATATTTTATGATTTTCATTATGTTCTTTATGGTGTTAATCCATTTGGAGAGCTTCGGTCTATTTACTCAGTGTGTCCTATTTTTGTTATCAACAATAACATTCCTCCTTGGATGTCAATAAAGAGGGAGGATTTCTCATACATTTGAATTTATTTCTCATGATAATGATCACGGTTCTAATTTACTTTAATGTGGCAGGATGATCATGGTAAATCAAAAGCGACCTCAGAACATGATGTTGATGATGATTCACTTGGAACAAGATATTTGTATGAATCCGCCGACCCTATGGTTTTAATTAGAAAAAATATTAATAAAGCAAACAATGAACTAGCTCACTTGTTAGATATTCTATAGATCAAACTCCTGAGGTAGAAGAAAGGATCAAAGAAGTTATGAAAAATCTTAAGAAATGTAAGGTAATAACCATAATTTCAAGTGGTTTTATTTTTATTTCATAAGATGATCAATTATGAAATATTGATTTTTAACTTTTACATTATCTAAACGAAAAAATGTGTTCTTTCTTATATAGAGTTTTTCGGATCTTGTTGACACCGACATGCATGGTGTCTGTAATAGTGGCATTGAACATATGCCACAAGGTCTCGACACAATCCCCTGTATAGCTTTCAGGGTGTGTCTATTCAGATATCCTCCTTCCACACCATTAGGTGGGAGCCACGACATGCATACCGAGGAAGCGACCACACAGGTAGGCTTTGGAGGTGGTGACGGAGATGAGGCTAATGATTTGACAAACTATATGGTTTATTTTCCTAAATAAATACATGTGACCAACATAGGGACCCTTAAGGGAACATTTATGGTCAACGAGGAAGGGCTTCCATTAAAGCAAGTTAAAGTCCCAGGTAATTTTTAAAATCTTAATTGTTTCATGTCCTCTATGTAGAGAAATATAAATCATCTAAATTATTATTTTTAAATTAATAATCATATAATCATTTTGCGTGTAGGGAATAACGATATTTATAGGTCCTTGGAGAATAAGTCATTTCTGATTTTTGGGCCTACCATACGGGAGAGGTGGAATTCCCAGAATTCCGACCTGAAAAAAAGAATTGATGGATTATATCGAAAGCCTTTTTTGTGTAGACACATTTAATAAGACCTTGGCCACCACCACAGCTAGCTAATATTTAAAATATATGCGAGAAACATATACAAATAACTTGAAACAAAATGATAGGTACGAGTGTCCTATGATGATTCCAGAGAGGGAGTGGAAGACCCTCATTGAGGATGAAAAAGAGAATAAATTGACAGATGAAGGAAAAACACCTTTTGGTCCTAGAAGGTAAATTACAATTTCAATTGAATACCTTCAATTTTTTTAGATGTAAATAAAATTGTGGTATATATTAACATACTTGAAAATTTTGATGATAGGTTGACTGACACGTCAAAGGAAACAAAAGAAAGGCTTTCCAAATGTGTCCAACAGAAGCTAGGCTAGGGAGGCTACTTGAAGTTCCAGTCATGAATTGTAAGTACCTAAATATCTTATTTCTATCTCCTTAAATTTTAGGTAATTGTAGAAAATAACATTAAAAATACATACTCTGATGCAATGCAGGGTGACGAGTTTGTTATTGAAACCACAGAGGAAGACCTCCAACTTGGTTACAAGTACAACTATAAAGTGGTAGTTGAACACTGAAAAATATTCGGGTAGATACCAAAAACCACTTTGCAGGATAAGGTAAGAAAAATTCAATCCACATTAACCTTTATTATTGATATAATACAGTCATGTTGGATATTATTAATATTTACAAATTTGTTTTAATCAGGGGAGAAACACTGTCAACGAACGGACTAGTATTGGAGAGAAGTGTGTTGATAGCAGTTTGAAACCAGAATATGGTTCTACCATGCAGTCCAAATTTTCCACTTGGGTGCATCCCCACGATGGTGCTACAACCGAGTTGGCACATGATGATAATATGGTTGTATTTTAATCATATACTTAATAATTTCATAGTTATACATTTTGTACTTCTATTTTATTTTACTTATGCATTTATGATTGTCCTTATAAAGTTTGTCATCTCAATGACAAATAATGTTTTACTTGAGGCTCATACAATTGAAGAGGATCACACCGGAGAAAACCATTCCAATGATGCTAACCAGTGCACTAGGTAAATAATGACATTGCAGGTGTTTTTTTTAATATTACTGAACTAGTTCAATGATATTTAAAAAATGGCCATTTAAATTTTGTATTTTTTTCTTTTGTAGGTGATTCCTCATCACAACGGTCTCCATTACACCATGAGTACCCCACGAATATGCATGCTCTACGTGAGAGGACACAATCACAATCACATTTTGAAGAGCACCAGAGAACAAAGACATAGATATTGATGAAATAATTAGGAACTATAGAGATAAGAAGAAGAGGTCGGATAAAAGTACTAAATGATGATGTACATGAATATTTTAATAACTATTTAATATAAAATATATTTTCACCATATTCCGCTCACTCCAAACATATCAAGGAAACATTTTATTTCATTGTAAACAATGGTGAATATTGGTATGTATATATGTGTGTTTTTGTTGTAAATATTTTAATATATTTATATGTTGGTTATTGGGGAATTGAGAGTGATGTGATGGGGGGGAGGGGCCATAAGAGATTCCACCTTCATG
Organism: Picea sitchensis; assembly: GCA_010110895.2. Classification (NCBI taxonomy): domain Eukaryota; kingdom Viridiplantae; phylum Streptophyta; class Pinopsida; order Pinales; family Pinaceae; genus Picea; species Picea sitchensis. The sequence goes on from SNQJ01S0146133.1 coordinate 27,260, forward strand.
TGGTTGGCCTTGTTCAGTAGAGAATAATTTATTGGAGTCGTTTATTCTTGGAGCAAACCTCCCTCGATCCAACAGAGCAACAACAAAATCAATGTTGACTTCATTGTTGCTACTTCAAATCAAGGGAGGCAATTTGATCAAATATTAGATGCATGGATCCAATAAATTATTATCGAAACCAAGAGGAGCCCATTTAGGTATGTTTTGAAACTCTCGTAAAAATGCATCTTAGAGTAAATAATGTGTTGGATCATGTTGTGATTGATGCCAATGGTTTGATTGATTGATGTCAAAGGTTTGATTGATTGATGATTGATGTAATGCATATGTATTGTCCTTAATGAGAATGATAGATGTCAAGTGGAAACAATTGATGAAGATCGATAAATGAGTTGTCATTGATACATGATGCATAGTTGATGTATATGATGCAGTGGTGGATTAATGCAAAGATAAATCATTATAGTCTTATCATGGTTGATAAGGTACACAAATGGATGAACTCCAAACTGGTCCCCTTATGGTGAAATCCCTCATGAGAAGACACTTTGTGGATTGAGTTATCCTAGAAGAATGGTTGGAGGACCTATGCTTGTATGTGGAATAATGAGATGAATATCAATGCTTATCCTATATGGATAGTGCTTGTCATGCCATTTCCGGTGGTATGTGGAATGTCACATAACTCCTCATGGTTTGAGAGTTATGGCCTTACGAAGATGAAGGACCCCCACATGAAGGCTTAAAGCCCCCAAGGTCAAAGAAGTCAAAGTGACCTAAAATAAGAAATATTATTTAAATGATAAAATAAGGTGACAAAATCAAGAAGGAATATTTAAATGATAAATATTGGAGAACTTTCTATTTATGGAAAGTGGTTAACCTTAAAATAAGGAAAATAGGTTAAGTGACCTAGAAATAGGTTAAGTGACCTAGAAGATGAAGAGTATAAATAAGAGGTTAGGGTATCTTGTGAAAAGTACATTGTTTGTGAGTATCCTTTTGTGGATCAATGGAGAGGTTCTTGTGAGAGCATCCTTGGTGTGGATCTCTTAAGAATGATTGAAGATATATTCTGAGAAAGGGAGCATGAGGAGGATCTCATGGAGGGATCAAAGTTTTGGCAATGTCGGATATCTTGACAGAAAAAGTTTTGGAGCTTCAAAAACCCTAGTTTCTGAGGTGTACGTGGGTTGTAATGGGCCAGGGCATGTACATACATGGGTTGTATGAAGACAGGGCATGTACAATGGATAAAGTGATGGAGATTGGTGCTTGAGATGATGATAGCCTCCTGAAGACTAAAGCAGGTTCAAGATCTGCATTCTATGGGCTCAGATCTGTCACTGAGACACTGGTATGGTTACATTATTGTCTTGATGGATACTATTGATTGTTGTGATTTGAATTCTTAGGGAATTCTTGGTATGTCTGTTGTGATATGATTTATGTTGGTTGATGGAGTGATCATTACTCTTGTGATTCATTGGTGACATGATTTCTATGGTATACCAGTTGTTTATACATGATTGAGATAACATTCATATTGATTGGTTGCGGAGCATGAGCAAGATATTGGAGATCTTGGATGTGTTGTGACTAGCTGGTGGTCAGTTTGGACAGTGGAAGATAGAAAATAAAGATAAATTGGTTGCAGAGGATCTGAGTTGATCTTGAAAGATAAAGCCTAAGAAGCTCAGAAGGTATACATAGGTTGTTGTATACACTGGCCACATGCATACCCGAGTTGTAGTGAGCGAGGGCATGTACACACGTGGGCTGCACTACTGACAGGTCGCATACCTATTGACAGATTGATATCTATTGAGGATTGTTGCTTCACCTTAGTTGATGTTGAGAATGTAAGCCTAGTCTTGCATACATAGATGGTTCTCTTGTAGAGTTGTACTCTATTCAGTTGTTGTTGATAAACCCCAGATTGTTGTCCATACTAGAAAGAAAAATTGTACATACATATTGTATTCTTTGTGTTCCTCGTGGATATGTTTTTTTGATGATATATTGTTGATATATGTTGTTGATATGTATTTACATCTAACTGATTAATGACAACAATGAGTAATGAGTAAAATGTTGAATGCTAACTAATGAGTTTTGTAAAAGAAGGAAGTTTTGGGGAAAAAAGCCCCACACTCATTCACCCCCCGCTCTATGTGTGGTAGGTGTGTCCAACATTTGGTATCATAGCATGCCTTCACTACAATCCTTAACAAGCTTGAAGGAGATCCATAGACACACAAATGGATGATGAAGTTCCAATCCTTGATGAGGAAAACTATTCTACTTGGAGAGTAGAGATGAGATTACATTTGAAGACAATGGGAGAAGCAATTTGGAAGGCAGCCATTGGTGGATTGGTTCCATTCAAGAACAAGTCAAAGTTTGCAACTCAAAGGGAAGAAAATAAGAATGATGGATTGGCTCTCAAGACCATTTTTAGTGGACTCTCAAGCCCTATCAAAGATATCATGGGACAATGTACTTACGCCAAGGATATATGGCTAAATCTAGATGAAACATATCAAATCAAGAAGGAGAAGGAAGATATTGAAGATCACTCCATCAAGATCATTAAAGGTAAAGAATCTACAAAAACCATTAATTGTATTATTTCGAAATGTGATCTTGAAAACATTTCAAGTGAAGATAAAGAATTAAGTGATGATAGCACAAAGTAAGATATTGAAGACACTTCAAATGAAGGCAAACAATTATTTGTTGATATTGGCAAAAAGGAAGATCGTAAAGATATTTCAAATGAAGGTAAATAACCCTAAGAAACCATTGATTGCAATGATGATGATGAATTTTTCTCTACAAGTGAAGAAGAAGATCTAGAAACAGTTTGTGTAAAGTTTGATGGTAATTATCCCATGAAAAGAATAGAATAAATCTATTAAAACTTCAAAAGGAAGTTGAAGAGGGTTTATATAGATATCGAAGTGATCATTATTATATAGACTATAACTATCTTTCGGATAATACTAAGAAGTTTCTTAGGAGGACTCTAAGGCACATCTTGAACTTAAAGGAAATGTTCAATGAACAAGAAGAGATCGATAAGACTAAATTAGAAGAAAAGGAAGAAGAGATCACAAGACTAAAGAGTGGAAAATAAAATGTAAATGTAGATGATGAGTGTAGTGTCTTAAAATAAAAATTTGACATAAATCATTTCAATTGCACAAATAGATTAGTCACCAGAACATATAATTTAATTTCACAAATATATTAATCATCAGAACATATAAATTTAATTGAGCTAACATATTAGCTTACGGACAGCCTCATAATACATCATATTCCTTAAATTTCATAAAACAAATACATAAATTAACATACCTGGGTCTGATTCTAACCCTCCGCTTTCCACTTGCCTTGTTGACTGCAGCTGAACTATGTAAACACTGCCCAAAATCTTGTTCCACCCTGCCAGCTAGGACAACTTCCTAGCTCCAGGATATCATATGGATATCCTGGCCCCTGTGCCCAAAACCTCCAACAAACCAGTGCCTATACTGATCTAATCTGACAACAGAACTCAACTCTCCTCTGTGAAATCCCAGAGAGACCTTCCCCCAAAAATTCCCGTAGAATGGTAATGCCTCCTTCGTAAACCTCCTCCCCCCCCATATCCTTCCTTCTCCGCCTCTTTCATTCCATTCCTTACCTACCCATTTATTACCTT
>SNQJ01S0146136.1:1534-17094 GCA_010110895.2 Picea sitchensis
ATATATAAGTCATTGATTACATATATTTGTTGCACTCCATTATTGGATTGGTTTTCAATACATTATGATTGTCCACATCTCCTTGCACACTTTTTTGACATCTTTATCAATATTTTCTTGGGCGATCTTTGTCTCTATTGTTACGATTTCTCTTGAAAATATATAAAATACAAGGTGAGTATATGAATGAATAATAATACAAACTAAATATAACATGTACATCCTGAAATTACAACTTCAAATTAACTTTTAAATCATTTTTTCTTATTTTTAAATTGATTGAAAAACTGATGAAGCTATGCCTCTTAACATTTCCCAAAACATATCTTAAGTGGAAAGAAATATTATGCTTGTGTCACTTCCAATGTTAATGCGTCAAACAAGTGCTCATTCATTCCATTTATTGTTAAATACTATCTACAGAAAGAAAGATGGACATGCATTGAAAATATTTGTTATTGTAGCAAAAAAAAAACACATGATTTTCCTTGGAGTAAACCTGATTTTCCTTGGAGTAAACCTTAGTGGAGGAAAAATTCCAACATTAAAATGTAGTTTCTTGTTACTCTCAAAATATGACAATCCTAAGAAACACACTCTCTACATATAGATTATTGTGTTCTCTAAATGAGCTAGACATATGACATTACATTTGTTTTCCCAAAAATATTTATGCACATGTATCCTGCTGTACTTTGCTCTCTTGGTGCATTATCGAGCAAAATAGTGATGAGTAAGACTTTTCTTCCATTGTTTTCAGATTTTTTTCCAGATTGTACACTACCCCATATATTTTTGTGTTTAGCTCCACATGTGTGAGTAATGGGAGTTGATAGGGCTTTTACTTGGTTATTTATTGGTCATTTTACCTATCTCTTGTCCACTTCAGTTTACAATGGTCCACTTATGGAAGTTGTTAGCTTTTGGGGTTACTCTAAAAGTGTTTACACCAAAATTGAGGGTGCTTCATGTGATGTGGGGTTCATGGTGTGTTGACTATTTTTGCTTGTACTGTGATGAACATTCACATTGAAGATAGTTTTCTCATGGATTTCCATTCCTTGACTTGATGCTTATGTGGCACACTTCCTAATTAGGAGGTTGGAGACCTATGTAGCTTGGTGACTTCCTCATGAGGCACACACATGGAGTTTGGTTGCTTGTTATAGGGGATGAGTTACCTTGAAGGATTCTTGGGCATCTTGGATGAGGGAATTGAGTCCTAAATGGAATGGGGGCACTTGGTCACTTGCATGGAGGCTTGTATTTGACTTAAGGATGAATTGGGTTGAGAAATGATTGTGTATGTGAGGTTGACCTAGATATACACATGGCTTAAGTAGGAGTGTTGGAGCATTGGAGGCCATTGGAGGAGGAATGTTAGACACATTTCATGGAGTGCCCTACCTTGGACCTTTGTTTATTGGATGCATTTTTGATGCAGGAGCAACGTTGGCAAGCACGCAAAGCAGGACCTCTTAGCGTTTGGGAATATGTACAAAATCTCAACGCTGGTAGTTACGACATATATTTTGAAGAACGCCTTAACTCAGCGTCGGAAAAATATTTTGAGGCACGCTTGAACGATCGTGAGCGAAGTGGGAGTTTCCACTCCTGCTCTGGAATGTGACTGCACTAGGATAGCCATCAGGGTAGGTTTTGATGTAGACAAGTAGTCAGGGGGAACCCTAAGAGCCCTATGAGATAAATAGAGGTTTTGTACGCCCAAATGAGGCTAACTACAAGTTAGTAAGAGATTTCTGAGTTTTCAATTTTCGTTTTGATTACAGTTGTAGCCATTTTTCACTTTTGAATATAACAGAGGAAAATTGACCCAATGCATGGTGTGGACATTGTTTGCAATTCCCTGTTATTGTGTTTCATGAATGAATTTCGTTATGAGTAGATGGAAATGGGAATGTTAGGATAAGTTTCAATTGTTTCTCTTCTGTCGAGTGGTGCAAGGTGTGCACACAGAACGCAAGGAATGCGTTAACAGGATCTGTTTCGATTTTGAAGCTCAAAAGAGATAGCACAAAAATTTCCCTTTGCAAGGAATGCAAAGAGACTGGTGCAAGGCATGCACAGTCATCCGCACAAATTCAAACCTTGCGTAAAAATCTGGTGCAAGGAGTGCAGAGATTATAGATTCGACTAAGTGTCGAAGGGAATTTACAAGAAGTCAAAGAACCAGAAAAGGAGAACGCCAGGAAGGCGAGAGGAATTTATCTTCGAGAAATCCTTCAGATATGAGTTATCGAAATCCCTGAAACGCAAGGAGTGCATGGGAAGTCGAAGTCTTCATGAGACCAAGCTCATAAAGGATAACACTTTTCATAAGTGTGGACAAGATCCAAGAAACAAACTCGTAGGAAGGATAAAGGTTGAAGCCTTTGAATCTTTTGAAAATCTTCTAAGTTTGAAGAAAGCATAAGCTTAGGGGGAAAGATCTGGACCATCTGATTAGCGTCTAGACAACGAGTATCAAGTGCAGAGGAGGAAGGATATCATTTGTTCGGTCTGAGCGCAAAATAATCATAGCCGCCTGATCAAGGTAAAGTGCACTAACGATAAGATTTGAAAGTACATAGGGGGAGCGGGGTTATGAGATTCTGAAATAATCGGAACCGTCCATCAAGGAGGACACGTGGCGAGAGATAAGAATTTCAGTGACTCATAGAGTGGACAGGCCAAAGAGCAGGGTCATGAGGTGCGAACTAGCGAAAGGATCGCAACTGTCGATCGAAGGAATATCGTGGACCATAGATCTAGTCTTGTCGGGAGTTCGCAACTCGAGAAATCAGAGGTAAGAGTTCTGGGAACTCGTGAAATTTGAGTTCACGATTTGATCTGAGTCGTCGGATCGAGAAGAGCGTGTGCTGTTGATTGTCCAGGGAGATATCGAGAGTTCGGATATCGGGAGAAGGGAGGTGAGCGGTCCTCCATCTTCGCGAAACACGAAATCCTAATATGCGAAAAGGAGATCAGGACCGTTGGATCACGGGGATTGTGGACCATTGATCAAGCAAGCGAAACTCCCAAGTTCAGGTTTCAAGAGGCCGATCAAGCGGGCTTCGTGAAACGTAAAATCATGAAGTGCTCGAAAGATTGGTCCATGGTCATAATGAAGGGTCACATCGGTGAAGGAGAATAGAGGGGCTAGCAGGCGCTAGGCTCCTGTCGGAATTTTAGAGGTCGGGAGATTCGGGGTGACTCACATGTGAAGACCCGATACTTGAAATCGTGAAATTCATTTTGATTTAGGCGAGTGGTTATAGCCGTGTTCGTAAGAAGGAATGGGCATAGCCAAAGAAGAGATAACGCCCGATTGGCTTAGAAGTTGAACAACGCTCAGGAGAGAACCCATGGGTCTCGTACAACTTACGTCTTTGGAGAAAGGACCTGTGTAAGTGGGTTTGGGTTCTAGTAGAGACTCGAAGAGTCAATCAGACTCAGTTTCTTGATCGATCCTAGACCGGGAGGTCGCACAACCCTTAGGAGAGAAGGGGGGTCTGCCTCAAGTGGTATCCAAGCCGAAGTTTTTCTTCTAGACAACAGACAAAGGAGAGGAGACAGAATAACTCGAAGTTGTACTCTGTGTGTGACAGACAGTCAACACAATGCCACCAAGGAGACGAGCGAAACCACCTTTAGCCAATCGAGCTATAGAAAGGGAGATGCAAGAACTTCGTGCAAGATTAGAGGTGATGGAGGCAACGTAGAGATGAACTAGAAAGGGAGATGCAAGAACTTCGCGGGTAAGATTAGAGGTGATGGAGGCAACGAGATGAACCGTTATAGGATAAATCAAAATGCATTAATATATTCAATCTCCCTAGATCCACCTAGGTTCCAAACGTTACGATAGGACATGACACTTTTTCTAAGTTACAATCATTGATCTAAGTGTCAAAGAAGGAATTGATGACTTACCTTTGAGATCGCTTCTTTATATCTTTGTTTTCCCTTCTCCACTTCGGTGCTCTTGTGAAACCAAATCTGAAATGACACAAACCAACCGGGCGGAAAGCAACTAAGGATAGATTCAATGAAACTTAAAACATATGATCAATGAGTCATGTAATAAAATAAGAATAATTTTATGGGAAAGAAACATGCTAATGTATTATATTAATCGAAAGTATAAGATAAATCTTAAATGCCTCGATGTCTAGTTCCTTTTAGTGGTACTGCCCAACACATATACTTTGTTCTCGAGATTGTACAGCGATTATCTTCAAAATATTGATGGGAAATGTAGACCTCAAGTATCAACCGAAATAATATTCTTCAAAACAATATCCAAATTCTTATTCTTCCAACAACTTCCACTAACTTTGCTTAGTCGCGGCTAACATTTTCCATGAGAAGTCCATTATTATATAGGAGAATCTGAAGTGGTTAAAGGGATGAGGATGATCCCACCAGATCGGAAGAAGTCAGATCGGAATCCATACAGACGCTACCTCATATTCCATAAGATTCCCTTCTAGAAACTTCTTTGAATTCCATTTCCTCTTTGATTTCAAATCACGCCGCGACCTCGGCTTCTATATAGTACTGGTGGAAACTCACAGCCTATAGAGCGTTCTATGAAAATCATGGATCGTGTTGTACACTATGGGTAGCCTGTGAAGTCCTTCTAAAAAGTAGTCTTGAAGGGGAGGAAAGTAGTCACTTTTCTCAGTCCAAAGATGATTTTGAGGACCTGATTACATGCTTGTAAAGTCATCATGAGGACCAAAATAATGTGTAACACGAAAGCACCGATAGCCGAGACATTAGCAATGCAGAGACGGCGCATAAGCCAAGAAGTTGTGGAGAGGATTATGCCGGCGAACGCTATATCGAGAGCAATTTCTAGATTGGGAGGAAGAGCCAAGATAGAGGTCCCAATATATGAATGCAATTTAGATGTCGAAGCAACCGGATTGGGTGAGATCCATGGAAAAACATTTCCACTATGAAGAGGTCGATGAAGAGGGAAAGGTGAAACAAGTTGTCACTTCAGGCTGTGCTGCTTATGCAACATTGTGGTGGGATGAACCGCGCAGTCAGAGGAGAAAACAAAGACAAACATAAGATAAATAATTGTGATGTATCGGTAGCCAAGCTCGCCCCATTCCACCACCCACGTTACGCAACCTATGCATTACGCCATATATTCAGAACAACACCCAACCTAATGTCTTGCCGTTGCCCATATGAACGTCCGCATCCATACGCCTGCCACCGGAGGATGATTATCGGCCAGTAACTAAAGGTGATAGGAGAAGTTGGGTTTAAAAACAAAGCCAACGAGGAAGAGGTAAAGGCCCAAACCCAAACAAAATCAAGGGAGTTACCCATGATAAGGCACATAAGTCTAATGATGAAACTGATAAACCACATAATCACTCAGAAATAGGAGGACCCTCGAGAAGATTGGTGGTGGAATAATTTATTCTAGAGGAAGAGAAAGAAGAGGAGGATGAGGCCAAGACAAAGAAGTGCATATGGAGACATGGCACATAACTTGGGAATGTCCCCGAGAAAAAGAAAGAAGGAGGGAGGTGAAGCTCCACATTTCAGAAGCATAGAGAAGATATGTTGAAGCGTATGAGAAGATGATGGAAGATCCCCGATGTTGAGGAAGGTTCTCTTAAAACCAGAGGAAAAAGTTGAAAGACTGGTGCAGAAGAGGAATAGTCTCTTCAGACAACTTGCAAGACTAAAGACAAAGCATGCAAGGTGATCATTGACAAGGGAGCATTGACATCTTAGTATCCACAAAGAGATGGTGGAGAAATTGAAGCCGGAGACAACCCATTATCCGAAGCCATACAAAGTATCATGGTTGCGAAAAGGACACTAGGTAATGGTTACTAAACAATGCTTGGTTGAATTTAAGATAAGAGGATATAAAGATGAAATTATATGTGATGTACCCCATGGATGTATGCCATATTTTTTTTGGGAAGACCATGGTGTTTGACAGAATGTCATTCATGATGGGAGGAAGAATACATACACCTGGAGAATAATGTAGAACACACATATACCAATAGAGGAGAAGAAAGTAAAAGAAGAAGCCAACATGAACATACTTCTCATGAGCTGAAGGCTGAACCCCGAAGAAGTCAAGAAAGAACAAGAGATGTAGTTTGTTGTGGTGAGGAAACCCAGAGCTATCCCCAAGTAAATTTCGTTTCCGGTTCTAGAGTTATCCTTACAAGTACTTCAAGGGATGATTTGCCTGAAGAAGTTCAAGAATTGTTGGATAATTTTGCTGACATAGTGGTGGATGAGCTGCCAAACTCATTGCCACCCATCAGAAGTATCATCCACCATATTGACTTGATACCAGGAGAAAGTTTTCCAAACAAAGCGGCATACAAACTGATACCTCAAGAAAATGAGGAGGTAAAGAACCAAGTCCAGGAATTGTTAGACAAGGGTTTGGTCAGAGAGAGATTGAGTCCATGTGCAATACCAACTGTGTTGAGTCCAAAGAAGGATGGAGGATGGAGAATGTGTACAGACTCAAGATCCATTAACAAGATCACCATCAGGTATAGATTTCCTTTACCAAGAATGGATGATTTAATGGACTGTTTAAGTGGAGAAAATTTATTTTCTAAAATAGATTTGAAAAGTGGATATCACCAGATTAGAATGAGAGAAGGTGATGAGTGGAAAATAGCCTTTAAGACAAATGAAGGTTTGTCTGAGTGGCTTGTTATTCCATTTGTCTTAACGAATGCCCCGAGTACTTTTATGAGGTTGCTGAATGATATACTAAAAGATTTCATTGGCAAGTTTGTGGTTATATATCTGGACGATATACTGATCTTTAATAGAACTAAAGAAGAGCATTTGAGACATATGACACTAGTGGTGAGGAGACTACAACAGGAGAAGCTGTTGATAAATCTGAAGAAGTCCTCTTTTATGAAGACAAAACTCATTTAATTGGGTTTTTTGATCTCTTCAAATGAACTGAAGATGGATCCAGAGAAGGTGAAAGAAATCAAATAATGGCCGTCACCAAAGAGTATGTTTGAGGTAAGGAGCTTGGATGGATTAACAAGATTCTATAAGAAGTTCATTAGAGACTTCAATGGAATTTTTGCGCCAATGATGGATACCGTAAAGAAAAAGCACAAGTCTTTTAAATGGATAGAGGAGGCTGAGAAGAGATTCAATATACTGAAGGGGAAAATAATGGAACAACCAATTCTGGTCTTGCTGAATTTTGAAAAGACATTTAAGGTGAGATGTGAGGCAAGTGGAGTTGCAATTGGAGCAGTTTTGAGCTAGGATAATAGACCTGTTGCCTATTTAAGTGAGAAGTTGAATGAGACCAACAGAAAATACTCCACATATGATAAGGAGTTTTATGCCATAATTCAAGCCTTGAAGAAATGGAGACATTACCTTGTCCCACATGAATTTTTCTTGTATAGCAACAACTAGGCTTTACAATTCATAACCGGACAGGAAAAATTGAATCAGAGGCATGCAAAATGGGTTGAGTTTATGCAGAATTTTACTTTTGTCATAAAACATATTGCTGGGAATGCTAACAAAGTTGCTGATGCACTAAGTAGGAGATGCTTGATTCTACAGGAATTTCAGGTGAAGACCTTGGGGTTTGAACACATTAAGGACATGTATTGTGATGATACATATTTCAAGGAAGAATATGAAGCATGTGCAAATACTATGCTGAGAGAAAGAAGCCAGTGGACATAGTATATGATTTAAGAGGGATTGATGTTTAAGGGAAATCATTTGTGCATACTAAAATGTTCAATGAGAGATAACCTTTTGAAGGAAAAGCATAGTGGAGGATTGGTTGGACATTTCGGCCATGATAAAAAATTTGCAGAATTGAGAAGTTCATACTATTGGCGAGGTATGAGAACATAAGTGATAAATTTTGTGAACAGATGTAGAATCTGCCAACATGCAAAAGGAAAAAGACAAAACACTGGATTGTATCAACCATTGCCAATACCAGAGAGGCCTCGGTATGCAATAAGCATGGATTTTGTGTTGGGACTGCCAAGAACGGAAAGAGGATTTGATTCCATATTTATGGTGGTGGATAGATTTTCAAATACACTTTATCCCATGCCAGAAGACCAGTGATGCAACGCATGTTGCAAATATTTTTTTCAAGGAATTTGTAAGACTTCACGACCTACCTAGAAGCATTGTCTTGGACAAAGACACAAAATTTGTTGGTCACTTTTGGAGAACACCATGGAAGAAGTTGGGGAAATATTTGTCCTTCAGCTCATCTTATCACCCTCAGACAGATAAGCAAGCTGAGGTGGTAAACATAAGTTTGGGAAACTTGTTGAGGAGTCTGGTTATTGAGCACCATAATTAGTGGGATCAAATTCTGCCACAAGCAGAATTTGCATACAATGACTCACCAAACATGAGAACGGGAAAGAGCCCATTCCAAATATTATATGAAATGCAACCTAGGGGAGTATCTGAGTTGAGAGACTTGGAACAAAGTGAGATCAGGAGCGCTGGAGCATAAGATTTTGCTGCAAAAATGCAGAAGCTCCATAACCAGATCAGAGGACAGTTGCAGAGTTCTAACCAGGAGTACAAGCGCAGAGCTGATCAACACCACAAAGAAATTCAATTTGAAGTAGGATATCAGGTTCTGGCACATCTCAGGAAAGAAAGGTTCCCTAGGGGGAGATATAACAAGTTAAATATGAAGAAGATAAGACCATGTAAGATCTATAGGAAGTTTGATGCAAACACATATGAGATTGAGCTTCCAGATGATGTGGGCATATCGCCCATATTCAATGTTTCGGACCTGTATCCTTACAGGAAATATGACATAGAGGGATCAAAAGATCAAGAGAAGATCCAGTGGGAAAAACAAATGCATGTAACAGAAAAGCCACAGATGGAGAAGATCGTTGATCAGAGGATCGACAAAAAGACCAGGAAGAAGACCTGTTTTGAATATCTGGTCAAGTGGAAGGGACACCCAATAGAAGATGTCGGTTGGGAAAATGAAGCTGATATCCAGAAACATGGAAAGTCAATGCAGGAGATCATGGACAAGAGTCCATGGATTTTTTTCAAGGGGAGTATGATGCATGAGCAATGTTGGTAAGCACGCGGAGCAGGAACTCTTAGTTTCTGGGAATCTATACAGAATCTCAACACTGGCGGTTACAACAGATATTTTGAATCACGCCTTAACTCAGTGCCAGAAAAATATTTTGAGGCACACTTGAATGATCGCGAGCGAAGTGGGAGTTTCCACTCCTGCTTTGGACTGCGACTGCACTAGGATAACCTTCAGGATAGATTTTGATGTAGACAAGTAGTTAGGGGGAACCTTAAGAGCCCTCTGATATAAATAGAGGTTTTGTATGCCCAAATGAGGCTAGCTGCAAGTTAGTAGGATATTTATGAGTTTTTAGTTTTCGTTTTGATTACAATTGTAGCCATTTTTCACTTTTGAATATAACATAGGAAAATTGACCCAATGCATGGTGTGGACATTGTTTGCAATTCTTTGTTATTGTGTTTCATGAATGAATGAATGAATTTCGTTATGAGTAGATGGAAATGTGAATGTTAGAATAAGTTTCAATTTTTTCTCTTCTGTTGAGTGGTGCAAGGTGTGCACACATAATGCAAGGAGTGCGTTAACGAGATCTGTTTCAATTTCGAAGATCAGAAGAGATAGCATGAAACTTTCCCTTTGAAAGGAATGCAAAGAGACTGGTGCAAGGCATGCAGATTCATCCACAAGAATTTGAACCTTGCGTAAAGATCTGGTGCAAGGAGTACACAGATCCGAGATTCGACTAAGTGTCGAAGGGACTTTGCAAGAAGTCAAAGAACCAGAAAAGGAGAATGCCAGGAGGGCGAGAGGAATTTATCTTCAAGAAATCCTTCAGATTTGAGTTATCGAAATCCCTGAAATGCAAGGAGTGCGTGGGAAGTCGATGTCTTCATGAGACCAAGCTCAGAAGGCATAACACTTTTCATAAGTGTGCACGAGATTCAATAAACAGACTCACAGGAAGGATAAAGGTCGAAGCTTTTGAATCTTTCAAAAATCTTCTAAGTATGAAGAAATCGTAAGCTCAGGGGGAAATAGCTGGACCGTCTGATCAACGTCTAGACAACGAGTAGCAAGCACATAGGAGGAAGGATCTCAACCATTCAGTCTGAGCGCAAAAGAATCATAGTTGCTCGATCAAGGTAAAGTGCACTAACAATAATATTTGAAAGTACACAGGGGGAACGGGGTTACGAGATCCCAAAATCATCGAAACCGTCCATCAAGGAGGAAACGTGGTGAGAGATCAACATTTTGTTGACTCACAGAGTGGACAGGCCAAAGGGTAGGTTCATGAGGATTTGCGAGGTGTGAACCCATGAAAGGATCACAACTGTTGATCAAAGGAAGATCGTGGACCAGAGATCTGGTCTTGTTGGGATTTTGCAACTTGGGAAATTAGAGGTAAGAGTTCTGGGAACACACAAAATCCAAGTTCGTGATTTGATCTGAGTTGTCATATTGAGGAGAGCATGGGCTGTTGATTGTCCAGGGAGATATCAGGAGTTCATATATCGGGAGAAGGGAGGTGAGCAATCCTCGAACTTCGCGAAACGTGAAATCTCGATACGCAAAAAGGAGATCAGGACCGTTGGATCACAGGGATTGTGGATCATTGATCAAGCAAGAGAAACTCACAAGTTCGGGTTTTGGGAGGATGAGCAAGCGGGCTTCATGAAATTAGAAATCACGAAGTGCTCAAAAGATTGGCCCACGGTCATAGCGAAGGGTCACATCGATGAAGGATAATAGAAGGGCTAGCATGCGCTAGGCTCCTGTCGGGATTTTGGAGGTCGGGAGAGTCAGGGTGACTCACATGCGAAGAATCGATACACGAAATCACAAAATTCCTTTTGAGTTAGGTGAATGGTTATAGCCGTGGTCACAATAAGGAAGGGGCATAGCCAAAGAAGAGCTAGCGCCCGATTGGCGTAGAAGTTGAACAATGCTTAGGAGAGAACCCTCGGGTCTCATACGGACTGTGTCTTTGGAGAAAGGACCTGTGTAAGTGGGATTGAGGTCTAGAAGAGACCCGAAGAGTCAATCAGACTCAGTTTCTTGATCGATCCTAGACTGGGAGGTTGTGCAACCCTTAGGAGAGAAGGGGGGTCTGCATCAATTTTCCTTGGATCTTGACAATGTATCAGTTGGAGTTGGAGAACTTCATAGGTGGGCCTATATATTATTTAGTTAGGTTTCTTGTTGTGGACTATATCCACTTGTTATTGTTGGACTCCCTCACCTTTCATATAAATAAAGGGAGGAGATAGTTTTTCCATCATATTCATTGTAGTTCAATCATTTAATTACATGCTTGTGTTAGATATGTGAGAGCTAGAAAGAACTAGTCTGTTTGTACTCTCCTTCATTTGTATTTTCTCTATTTATCTTAAGTGATAGGGTTCTTGAGGGAATTCAAGGGAAGAATAGGGTTAGGGATTTTCCTTAAGAAGAAAATAAAATCTAGGCCGTTTTAGATAAACCCTAAAGGAGTAAATACAAAATTTGATTTAGTAATTCTTGTGAGAGAAGAAGACTAGGGTTTTTTGGCATTTGGAAACCTTAGTACTCAGAGTGTTTAATGTGGAGAATATAAGGCTAGACTATCTTATACACTTTTGTGATGCAAGTGAAGGTGCCAATGAGGAATTTTCGGTGTGTTATACTTGCTTGTTGTGGATATTTGGTGGAGTGACCGACTCTTGCTGGGAGAGATTCATAGCTAGGAATTGTTGGTGGCTAGGGTTTTCTATTTTGGTGGATTCCCTAGCTAGGGCTTGGAGATCTTGACTTGTATTGGATTGTATTAAACTGTGGCATGCACTTGTACTTCATCTCTCTCTCACTCTCCATATATATAGATATAAAGTTTTATAGAAGTCCAAACTTTGTGTAGATGCATGTTTTGAATTTAATCTTATGTTATCTTGATGATTAAGTAGTTTTTAGTGTTGGTTATGCTTGCCGATTTGAGATAACATTGAGTAGAATTTGTTAAGTGATTTAATAAACATATAGATGCTAAAATGACATATTTACTATTTTAATAACCTGTTGTGATAAGTCATTTTCAGTTATATAATTTTGTTGGGAAGTGTTCTGTATGGTCTAAACCGTTGTTGCATAAAGTACACTTGATTGGTATTTATTTTCTTGGGTATCCTTTCTATTTGGGTCAAAGAGAAGAGAAGCATTTTCTGCTGTAATTTAATATCTCAGATTCAACCCTGAGGCTGAAGTTCACATGAAATAAATTTAGGAAACCTCAAGGTTGAGATGAAATTTCTAAATTTCCATTGAACACTTGAAATTCAATAGGGTGTCAGAGCTAATATGACTAAGATGTTTCTCTTGGTGAAGACAAAGTTGGGTGTTTCATGTTTTTCATACCTAGGAGATGTGATTGACCTAATATTGGTTGATTGGGTGTGAAACCCTAACACCCTCAAGAGAAGTGCTTCAACCCTAGAAGGGTTGTTTTACTTGCGTTTGTTATCACACAGAGTTGTAGGAGGGTCAAAAAGTCATTTTTTTTTTCATTTTTTTGTTGAGTCATAGGTTCTTTTTAGTTTTATGATTTCCTCCTAGAGTCATTTTTCAATTTTTTTGTTTTAATAAACCAAGTCTTTTAGAATTATTCTAAGGTCTTGGGGTATGGTTATGTCCTGGGTCAAATTTTAATTATCATGAAAAAGAGTGTTAGCCCCTTAGTATTCACATCCTTCAAATCACCATCATCACCTTGACATATCTCTCCCATAAGCTGTGCAAAGTGCCTCCATCTGTCACTTTACTTGCTCATGCTTTCAGATCAGTTTGTAACTTAAGCGCTGCTGACTCACTAGTAGAGTTCACATCGCCCTCAAAGTACCCTTTTTCATTTGAGATAATCATTCACTTGCTGACATGACACGATTTTTCATTGTTTCAAATATTATCTCTAACAACTTACATGGATCGTAAATTTCAAATCCTAACGGTTTCCTTGAAGCACTCAAAATCAAATTTTGGAGCAGGCACTGCAAACTGTAACTGACACTACAAACTCCGCTGTGAACTGGTGGCAGAGGATAGTTGGTAGTTCGACCACTTGAATATGTTCCTGAGAAAATCTAGAGATGTCAGCATTTAGCTCCAGGATACCAGGTACTCCATGAACTTTCCCACCTTATTTTAAGGTCTGGAAATTGTTGGGTGATTCTTTCTTTTGGTGGCGTTGCGAACTCCTGTCTAACACTACGAACTCCTGTTTGGCACTGTGACCTTTCAAAGAATTTGTTGATCAACTCCATAACTCCTTTCTCACACCCTGAGTCTAGTCTTTTGAATCCATAAACACCTTGTTTTTCGACTACCATAGCCATTGTTCATTTACATCCGCATCACTTATTCAAACCTAGGTTTTCCAAAAACCCTTGCTCTGGCACTACAAACTTTGAAAAATCAACCTAGTGATGCGAACTCTCTATTCCAACACTCTCTATAGAAAATTGTTTGTTGCAAAATATTTTTTGGGCCATATTCCTGGTCGATCTGATGAGATTAACCCTGGTGGTAGTCATTTGAGTCCTACTTAAATGTTTTTTCCCTATGCCAATATGAAATTCATAAGTTGTCATACAAAATCTTTTGGGCTTGTTTCACAATTAGTTTTTCCAGTATTCATTTCCTCTGTTTCCCCAAGCTGAAAGAATACCTGGTCTCATTCCTCGAGGGAAATTGAAAATTAAACTCACAAAAGTCCCACACCCACTGATATTTCAAAGAAGTCTTGCCCTAAAACCCTAACTCATGTTTCTATGTTTCACCTGTAAGAAATCTTTTAAACATTGTGCTGAGGTTTTCCCAACTAGTATTGATGGATAATCAACAAAAGAAAATTAAAAAAGGAGGGGGAATTGTGAGGACTGAGCCCTATGACATGCAATTGTTTGCTGTTGAACCCATGATCAGGAAAGTCTTCCAAAGAGTGGGTTGTTTTTAATTTCTGTCAGAAAATGCAGAGGGGGAACCCTGTTAAGCCCTAAATAGTGGCTCATTACCCCTTAATTGGGGCATATTACATTAGTAATGTTATTTTATTTATGTCGGCTTTAGTCCATTATTTGTAATTATACCTCATAGTATCTTATATATACCAAGGAGACATTTTCATTTGGAATCATCTTGTATTTGGACATTTATGTGGGCATAAGGAGGATGCCCCCTCGAAGAGGCTTATTATCTAAATTTCTCTCTTTTTCAAGGCATTGAGTACTTATTCTAATGTTTTTCTATGCTATATTGATATTTGGTTCCTAACATATGGTATCAGAGCTCAAGGTCTTGGGGTTTTGCTGCTACATCTGAGACACCTTGGAGTTTTCGCTATAATTTTTTTTCTACAACGATTCAGAAGGAACGATGTGGAGGATATTTAGTAGATGGATCAAGGTACGTTGGGTTAAAATTTCATCTCCTGGGGCCTTATACTTTCGTAGATACAACCTTTGTAATATAGGGTTTTGGAATCATCCTGAATTGAGTCATTGCATAATTTTCACTATAAAATGTTTTATGTAACGTTTCAGACCCTAAGCGTTGGAGGATACTCACAAAAATCAGTAAGGTATTTGTGGTAACAATTTTAGCTTCTGGGTCATCTTAAATTTGTAGATGCACCTTGTGGAAGATAGGGTATCTAACTAGTCCTATTGACTAGTCTCAAGCAGGTGTTTTGGGTAAAACAATCATAACCTCTTCCTAGAGTATCCAAATTGAGTGAGACCAGTTTCATTAGATAGTGGACATCCCGTAGTAGTTATGGTACAAGTTTCAAAATTTTATATCAATCATTTTGTGCGGGGAACTCTATAAATGTGAGATCTCTTGGAAAGGACAAAAATCAGCAAGTTGTGGGGAAGTTACCGTAAATTCCACTTGGCACATCCAATTTTTATCAGACCTGTGGAATTGTAGAGAAGAAATATTAGAGACCTACAAAAAAGAAAATTTCATACTCAGAACGACCGAATTTTTGGAGATACAATAAAAGGAAGTTTGTCTAGCAGAACCACCTCAAAATCAAGGTTTAAAGTGATACTTGGCCAACATGCCACCAAAAAAGGGAACTTCTACACCAAATAAGCCTCTAGACAATCCTAATTGGACTCTTGATGAAGGTGAATAAACGTGTAGGGGAATAAATGATTTACAAAAGAAGACAATAACAAAAGATGAACTACAAGAGATGATGGATTCAACGAAAGCTAAGTTGGAGGCAATAAATACTAAGATGGATGGTTTAAAAGGGGATATCATGGAAGGATTGAAAAATTTCCTAATAGAGAGGACTCTTGAAAGTGAAAATGTATCCCATGAAATTCATGACGAGGACACAAGGAAGGTGAATCAAGAATGGAGAAACTCCAACTTTGGGTTGAAGACCAACCACATTCCTAAGATCGATATGAGGAAGTTTGATGGC
>SNQJ01S0146136.1:17104-34474 GCA_010110895.2 Picea sitchensis
TTCAACAACAAAACCATTGGAAATTGTGCATACTGATCTAGTTGGACCAACTACAACAAAAGGATTAAAAGGTGAGAGATACTTTATGTTATTAGTTGATGATTATACAAGAATGACTGCAGTTTTCTCTCTCAAGAACAAGTCAAAAGATTTTAAAAACTTCAAGATCTACAAGGAAATGGTTGAAAATGAGATGGATTCAAGAATCAAATGCTTAAGATTGGATAATGGAGGATAATTCACCTCAAAGGAATTTATAGACTACTGCAACAATCATGGAATAAAAAGGCAATTCTTTGTCGCTAGGACACCTCGACAGAATGGAGTTGTTGAAAAAAAGAACAAGACAATACAAGAAATGGCTCGATTTTCCCTTGGAATTTCCCCCATCCTCTTCCAAAGACTCAACCTTTGTTTGTTAAAACTGAAACTTCCCCATCCTATACTCTTCCTTCTCCTAAGCTACCCATAATTCAATTGTAGTTGTACCAATCAAGACCTAGTATCCCCCTAATTCTCCTAGACTTTATAATACTTCTCTTTATAATCAAATGGTAGGTAAAAACCATCCTAGAAATAGGATGGATGCCATAGTGGCTGCTAGGTATGCTCCTCTTGTGCTGCCTCAACATATGAATTCTCCAAGTAGGAGACTATATTAAGTACATTCCCAAATTCACAGGAGAAGAGGACATAACTACAGAGGATCATCTTGCAGCTTTTTATAGCTATGCTGATAATCTAAATATTGAAAATGAGGATATATGGATGAGATTTTTTGTACAAATCCTTGATGGCGAAGCCAAAAATTGGTTTAGGGGTTTACCTCTTGGATCAATTGCTCAGATTGAAGCCCTTGATGATGCCTTTTTAAGGCGTTGGGATGATAAGAAAGATTTTTTGTATTATATTACCGAGTTTGGGTCACTCAAGAGGAAAGAAGGGGAATGCGTTTCAGATTTTTCCAAAAGGTTTAATAAAATATACAACAAAATCCCTACAGAAATCAAACCTATTGAAACCTCTGCCAAAATAAATTATTCTAGTGCCTTTGATCCTGAATTTTGCTTCCTGTTGAGAGAGAGAAGGTCTACCTCTTTAGATCATATGAAAGATGCAATATTGGAGGTGGAATCAAATATATTGGCAGTTGATAAACTAAGAGGAAAATATGATAGAGAGAGAAGAAAACAAAAATTGGAGGCTTCAACTTCTGATTCTTCTGGTGTCAATTGTCAAGTGGATGAATTGACTAAATTGGTTAAATAAATCTCTGTAGAGATGGAAAAAATGAAACTTGAGGGAAGACAAACTAATAGAAACACACAAGATACTGGCAACATGGGTAATTTTAGAAGACAAAATAATGCTCCTCAGATCCTCCAAAGAGAACAGAGGAATAGAGATGATGTAAAGGTCCAAACTCCTCTTCAAAATAACATGGGTGATGATGAATAAGGAGAGGATGAAGGAAAAGATCATGAAATTCACTGTCTAAGTGACACCTCCACCTCCCCTCATTTGACTCAGTATGCCTATGAAGAATCCCTTGTGAACGATCAGTTAAATGAATTAAGTAAATGAGAGAAGACAAAAGAAAATCAAAACAAGTAAAACTTGAGGTCTAAAAAGAAATAAGGAAAGCCTAGTACTTCCAATCAGCCTAAGAAATCAAAAAATTATGCTAAAATAGTGACTACAACCAGTAAAGAAAATGAGGAACCAAACTATCAACCTATGATTAAGGCCCTTGTTCCATAAATTAAAGAGATCCTGAAATCTCCAACTTCTTTCAGCTTTGAAAATGAACTACAAAAAATTAAGATTCCCATCCCATTTTAGAGTTAATTAAGAATGAATAATTTAAGAGGTACCTTTCCAAAATGGTGTAGCCTGAGCCTACTTCACATTCAACAGAATCATTGAATTTACAAGATGAAAAACTAGCATTCATATTGGGGCCCTTGGTAGAAGACAGGGATGATTCCTCTCCTCCCTTTTATGCCTCGTTGAATATTCATGATAAAATTCTTCATAATTTCTAGATGGACTCAGGTGCATCTCATAATCTAATGCCTAAAACTGTCATGGATGAGCTAGGTCTTTAGATTACCAAAACATATAATGATCTATACTATTTTGACTCTAGGAAGGTGGAATGCCTTGGAGTGATTAAATACCTGGTTGTTACCCTGTTTCAACTTCCCATGAAGAGTGTGGTCATGGATATTGTAGTGGTTGATGTTACCCATAAGTTTGGGATGTTATTGTCAAGGTCTGGGATTAAAATATTGGGGGAAACATTCCAGATGCACCTCTCATATGCCACTATTCCTGTGTTTGGAGGTGAGCACAAAAGGCTGTATAGAGAAGCACAACTAGCCTACATTATAAGTGTTGAAGATAATCCCACAAACCATCCTATTTATGCAGTTCACACTGATTTGGGTTCTAGTATTTTGCAGCTTATTGATTTTCCCTAGACACCTTTGGAAATCATAAATCAAACTCCAACAATGTGTGAGACACCTCCTCAAGTTACCCAAGTTTGGAAGATGTATTTTGATGGGGCTTCTTCTAAAGAAAGTGATGGTGTTGTAGTGGTTTTTAGTTCTCCTTCTCAAGAAGTCATATCCTTGTCTTATAAGTTGGAGTTTTAAACTATAAATAATGTTGCAGAGTATGAGGCTCTGGTTTTGGGGCTGAGGGTAGCTAAAGACATGAAAATTTAGGAGCTATCAGTTTTTGGGGATGAATAATTGACTATGCATCAAGTAAAAAATATGTATCAATCAAAGCATCCAAGGTTGAGGACTTATAGAAATGAGGCATGGGATCTCATTGATAATTTTTTCCTAGCTTTTAACATCTCTTTTATTCCTAGAGAAGGGAATGATATGGCTGATTCTTTGGCTGTTTCTGCTAGCAATTTCAAAATCCCATTCCCCCCAAAACTCAAGTATGATGTAGAAGTGAAGTATAGGCCCTCTATACCTGACAATGTCAAACATTGGAAGGTTTTTGAGGATGATCTTGAGATTAAGATATTTCTGTAAACTGTGGAAGAGTTTTCTTCTCTTCACATTGATCAAGATCAAGATACTGAGAGAAACCCTCATGCTGATATATTCTTAAACAAAATTGTAGACCACAATATTGTCCAATTTTCTAGTAACCATATTTCCAAAGGATTGGTCGATTTGGAGAGACTGTTTGATAGAAATGATGTGGCTATAAAGGCTAAGGGATCAAATGAAGAAGCTGATGTGAAAAAATCCAATTTAGGTACTGAGAAAAACCCCAAATATGTCAAGTTCTATAGTAGTCTGTCAGAGGAACAAAGGTCTGAATATGTGAAATTATTAAAAGAGTTTGTTGATGTATTTTCTTAGAAATATGAGGACCTACAAACTTATGATACAAGCATCATTGTACACAAAATTCCTTTGAAAGATGATACCAAACCATTTAGGCAGAAACTAAGATAGTTAAATCCCATGTTGCTACCTATTATGGAAATGGAAGTCAAGAATCTGCTTGATGCTAAGATCATCATACCTTTGAGGCACTCTGAGTGGGTGGATAATATAGTCCCTGTGAGGAAAAATAATGGTGAAATCAGACTTTGTGTTGATTTCATAAATCTAAACAGGAGTTCCAAGAAATATAATTATCCCTTGCCTAAGATGGAACATATTTTTCAAAGGGTAATTGGTTCATCAAGGATGCCCATGATTGATGGCTTCTCAGGCTATAATCCGATCTCTGTTTTACCTGAAGATAGAGAGAAAACAACTTTCACTACTCCTTGGGGCACATTCATGTATTCCAAAATGCCCTTTGGTCTCATGAATGCAAGAGCAACCTTCCAATGCACAATGGATATTTCCTTCATTGAGGAAAATGAAAAATTTGTGGTCATCTATCTGGATGAAATTACAGTGTTCTCAAGGTCTGATAAGGAACATTATCATCATTTGAAGAAAGTTTTCCTGAAATGTAGAAAGTTTGGGCTATCACTCAATCCCAAGAAGTCTTTGTTTTCTATGAAAGAAGGCAAGTTGTTGGGACACATTGTCTCAGCAGAAGGGGTAAGGATTGATCCAAGTAGAGTAGAGGCCATCATGACGCTGTCTCTCCCTAGGTCCAAGAGATTCAATCTTTCCTGGGTAAAATAAACTTTTTGAGAAGATTCATCTCTAACTTTCCTAAATTGGTTAAGTTTATCACATCTATGCTTAGAAATGGAAATGAGGTAAAATGGAATCTTGAAGCTTGGAATTCTTTTGATCAAATAAAATAGGCATTGACTGAAGAACATGTTCTTATCAACCCCGATTATTCAAAAGAATTTCTGATATATTATTTTCCCTCAAATGACACATTGGTTGCTGTTCTTCTTTAGAAGAACACATATGGGATGGAGCAACCCATTTATTTCTTCAACATGGCATTAAGGGATGCAGAGGTGAAGTATGATATTATGAAAAAGCAGGATTATGCTTTGGTTAAAGCCCTGAAATCCTTTAGGGTATATATTTTTCATTCCAGAATTATTTCCTATGTTCCTTCAGATTCTGTAAAAGGAATCTTAATCCAGCCTGACATAGATGGAAAGAGGAGTAAGTGGATTGCCAAAATTCTGGAGTTTGATCTTGAAATGA
The DNA here is from genome assembly GCA_010110895.2 of Picea sitchensis. Lineage (NCBI taxonomy): Eukaryota > Viridiplantae > Streptophyta > Pinopsida > Pinales > Pinaceae > Picea > Picea sitchensis. The sequence continues at coordinate 21,769 of SNQJ01S0146136.1, forward strand.
AGCCTACTAAGTTGGTGGAAGGGAAAGGTTTAGCTAGGTTATTAGATGAATCAAACTGTAAAGCACTTTCGGTTGATTTCATGAATGCATATTCTGTATATCAATAGACTGATATTGCTAGCAACAGCTCACAAATAAGTCCTAAATTGACAGAGTTTAATTGGTACAAGGACCTTATACATTTCTTCCAGACATTGCAGCCCCCACCTGGACTTGACAAGACTAAGGTGAGAGCTTTAAAACTCAAATCAGTCAGATACTGCATTGTTGATCATGTTTTGTATTGGAAGTATCCTATTAGGGTTCTTCTAAGACGATTAGACCTAGATGAGGCAAAGAAAATCATGTCTGATTTTCATGATAGCCTGTGTGGAGGCCATCATTTTTGGAGGACCACAGTGTTGACGTATAAAAACACAACGATGAATATTGCTCGCAAATGATTTCCAAGCTCTATTATTTATTTATAATAATAATAAGAAACTAGTAGGTGGGAACCCCTTGTAGACTAGTGGCGCCATGATGGATATGCTACACTTATATATTTTGTTTGCTATTATGGTGATGCCAACACAGTCTTCTACAATTTGATGATTCAAGTCATGGTTTTAATCGTTATGATGACATAAGATGGTTGGTTGATTATTTCATGTCTAGATGGTTTTGATGATCACTCGCAAATTATGGTTGTCCTATGGATAAAGGGATTATTACAGGTTTTGTTTTGGATGTTGCAATTAAACATGGATTTATTGTTTTACATATGATTTTATACAAGGGGATGATATGGGAGCTCTTCTAAAAAAAGGACTATACACAAGGCCAAATGTTATATTTTATTTTGACAAAGGGAGGGTGCACAAAACCTTGCTGCTAGATTTATTTTCTTTGTTATATGATAGATGTTAAAGCACATAGGGTAATGTTATGGCACATTGTTGTTTTTTTTGAAAAGGTTTTGACATTACTTTGGGTGGCACACTATGCAATGGGATATACCAATGGAATATATGGTTGATTTAATGGTTAGTGTTATGGTGAATTGGCTGTCTTGTAATTTGAATTGAATGAGGCTAAGGAAGGAAGTGACGTGCATTCACTGCATGTCACTCAAACAACCCTCAAGGCCTGTCACCTTAGCCATACTTGCATTTTGGTTTTTGCTCTGGGGTTGTTGATGCTCCGCGATTTTTGGTTGTGAAGGAGGATACAATATAACTCTCTCCCTCGAGAAATATTTTCCAGGTATGGTTCCTTATTCTTCCATCCATGATGGTTTCTCTTCACTATGAATCAAATTTTGGCTCAGGATTGCTTGAGGTCTGTGTTTTTCTTAATTTTTTGGACTGTGTATCGGTGCTGTGTTTGTGGGTTCTTCTTGTGAATATTCTAGAATGTTGGGATTTTAAAGAAAGAGGAATGGTTATTCCTTGTTGTGTGTAGTTTTTTCATGGGTTTTATTGATCCTAAAGTCTGCACCTGTCTGCTCGAGGGAAGAGCTAGGCCACCTCAAGTTTTATAATGATTGGGTTTTTTGATAAGTTGTTTTTGGTCAGCTTAAGGATAGTTTTTCGAAGATGGTAATCTGGTTGGATAGGCCACACAATATAAGATTAGGTTCTCCTTTTCCAATGGGATGGATATTAATGAACAATTGGGGATATATAAAGACAAACACAAGAAACAACAACAAGCAATGCAATGAATCACTTGCTATGTGAGAACAAAGAATTAAAATAATATCTTAAGACTTAGACAAATATCTAAATTCAAATCATTTAACAGGTTTCCAAATAGTAGATCTTTCACTAAACAATGGCTATATAACAAGTTGCAAAATCAACAAAAAGATGTACTAAAACAATGGCTAAAAGAATACGGAAATGTACATTGCACACATCACAAAATTTGCATTCAAGACAAGATTAAACACATAAAGATTTGAGTAAGAGAACAAAACCGTCATCTACATATATTCACTAGGTAGAGAACTTTACAGTCAACTGCGTAGGTCCAACCCTTCTGCTGCTTCTATTCTTCTCCAAAAACTCCCCCCCTTAAAACATACAAAAATTGCATATTTATCAGAAATACAGAGGCCCTCGACCAGTGTGGAATGGGGTTTTAATCTACCACATATGTCGTTAAGCAATTTATTAAATTCATTAAAAAATGGCTGGAGTCACTTAATGTATACTTCGAGCTTGACTTAAATAAAATGGAGTGGTTCTTATCACACAAAAAAGACCACTGATTATGCCTTAATCTAAAAGAATCCTGCAATTAAATAACTAAAAACTGCTACTGACAATGAAACTAGATTGATCCATGCGCTGGACTGAACTAGGATTTGACATAAAAAGATTAGGAGTGACAAAAATGAGTTCCACATTAAGCACTAGCATGCGCACTGTTTGAGGCCACTGGAGACAACTGGAAGTATTGGCCATGTTTCCCCCCCACTTATCTCTTGGAGAACTGAAGCAAGTTATGTTGTGCTTTTCTGGAGTTTGGACGGGTAGTTTCCCCATTCCTGGTTTGGCGCCCCTTTTTAAACCTTTCAAATATGCAATAAATGTGGGTGAGCCACTTCAAAATTTCGACGTTCGGAGGTTTGCGATTTGCGCTGCATCTAAATCTCCCAAAGTTCTAATCTCGCGAAGTCACTAATGCATGCTTATATTAGGATAATTAACCCGATATTAACACTTTAATCATTAAAGGATTTCGGGAGTTCAGAACTTTGGGAGACCTATAGTGTTGTGTTTGAAAACCTCCCAGAGGAATATCTCCCAAATCCAACGTGGCAGCCCGACGTCAATTGCTGATGTGTCACAGAAAGGAGGGTGACATGTGTCACTTGAAATAATGCATATGTCGACCCAAAATGTTCCAAAAATGGGTGCCACGTGTCATGATAGGAGAGTTCCACGCATCAAAAACTGATGGATGCCACATGTCTCCGACACTTTGGCATTTCGAGGGTCCGCGCTTGTCTTAGAGTAAAACCTTCTGGATGAACTAACTCATGAAGTGACGTGGAAGTGAGGGCCCAGTATGGTACTTTGGGGTCTTGTTGTTTTGGAACTTTGACACTTCAAAGCTTCGAACCAATGGCAAGTTCAGACACCCGAACACCGAAGTCGCGGAGTCAATCCTGTTAAACCCTGCATGAGTTTGAGGCTTCGAATGTGCGATAACCGTTGATCTGCATCGAATGTTGGATCTCCACCATTGAATATTTGACCTGTTTGTTTGGATTAAATTCTAAGCCTGAAACAAACTACTTTTAATTTTCTTCCTTTTTCTGCGGAAGCTTATTGAGATTACAAAGGAGTTGTTGGACCTGGATGTCTCCTGCACACATAAAAGACTTGGTGGACCTCCTGCATGCTCAATTAGTGGAAAATACGATGAAAAGTATTTCAAACTCAAACCAGAACATGAAATCACCCTTCAAGAAAACAAAATAAGATGGTGCAAAATAAGTAAAGACGAGCAGGGGCCATGAAGCTGAGTGATTAAATAATGGAGAATAAGCTAAGAAAGCAACCACAAAACTCAGAATTGATGGATGTATAGGGTAAAGGAGGGAAAAGGGTAAGGGTGCATACCTAGGTTACAAAATTGGCTCAAACTGGGGATAACACTTCACTCTCTGGTGCTAAGAACATTATACCAGGTGCCTTACCTTTCAGAACCTTGCTCCCATTGGATGTAACTTACCTGTGTTTCTATTTTTCAGGCATGTATCTCTGCCACTGTTTTCCAACCATGCATATTTTAATTTCAACACAATAACTACACCCCAATGCCTTTGTTGGGCTATGGAGTCTTTATTCAATCTTAAACTTAAAACTGCAACTACACCCTAGTGCCTTTGTTTGGGCTATGGAGTCTTTATTCAAACAAAACTAACTAGTCATATGCAAAAATAAAAGGAAATCATCTATGGTACAAGAGGGACCTTCCCTCATTCTTAAAAAAAATAGTGTCTCAAGAAACAGTCATTTACTAGGCCTCCGAAGACCTCTGCATCATCTAGATTGTGCAAGATAAATGTGTTATTGTTCAGAACCTCAACCACCTTAAAAGGGCCAAACCAGAGGTTATCGAACTTACCATGCTTGGACTTGTCATCCCTTCTGGAATCCCACCTCAAAACTAGATCACCTTCTTGAAAGATCTCTTTCTTGGTTTTCTTGTCAAAGGTTGATTTGATCTTGTTCTAGTGTGCTTCAGTCTTCTGATCCAATGCTTCTCTCTTTTGTTGAACCTCTATGATCTCAAAGATTCTCCTTTGGATTTCATTTGTCTCCTCAATCTCTTCTTGTAAGAATTTTAGAACTGGTATACCAAGCTGGGTGGGAAAGACAACGTCTACACCATAGATAAGCTGAAATGGCGAAGTTCCCAAAGACTTCTTGGTGCTTATTCTGTCGGTACACAAAGCATATTTGAGTTTAGGATCCTAGGATTTCTTGTTTTTGGTCAACAACTTCTTGATAATCCTAATGAGAGTTTTGTTTGATGACTCTTCCAGACCATTCCCTTGAGGGTAATAGGGAGTGGAATGTGTCAAGGAAATGTTATGACTGCCACAAAATTCAATCATGGATTTGGACTTGAATGCTTGGGAATTGTCTGTTATAATCTTGCTGGGGCAGCCAAATCTGGAAAAAATATTGGTTTCCAGGAAATTCATGATTACCTTGTCAGTGGCATTCCTAGTGGGCACAACCTTGATCCACTTGGTTAAATAGTCAGTGGCAGTGAGAGTCCACTTGTGATGTCCACTGGAGGGTGGATTTATCTCACCTATGAAATCTAACCCCCATTGCTAAAATGGACCACTGGCAGTGATAGGTTTTAGGGGTAGTGATAGTGTAACTTTTGTTTTCCTGCAAATTTCTGACATTCATTGTAGGCCCTAACAGTAGAAAATACATCAGAGAAAAGGGCGGGCTAGTAGTTCCCCTCCCTTAGGATCTTGAGAGTTGTGGCCTTTTAATGAAAGTGTCCTACACATACTCCTCTATTCATTTCCATTGTAACTTGCTTGGCTTCATTTTCATCAAGGCATTTTAACAGGATGCCAGCAGGATCCCTCCAATATAAGTTCTGGTTTGAAATGCAGAAATTGATAGCCTTCAATTTGAGAGACCTGGACTTTGTATTCTTCACATCTGGTGGACATTCAAGATTCTACAGAAAATAAATAATGTTTCTATACCAAGGTGAAGAAGAGTCATTTTCAAATACCTGCATGTTGTCTTGTCCAGGCTGTAGGATGGGTGCATCTGATTGGGTGAATATTTGATGTAATTCTAGCACCTTACAGTTTGATTCTGATAACAAATTAGCAAGTCTTTGTCCCTTGATCAACTTGGTGGGTTTTATGTGCAGGTCATACTCCAATAGTTTGACAATCCACTTCCCTCTTTTCCCCTCACTGTCTGACTAGACCATAATCTCTTTGACACTGCTGCTAGGAACAAAGGATGTTATGCTAGATTGTAATAGATATACCCAGAAGGTCTTGAGTTCTTTGACCAGTGCATAAGCCTACTTTTCTAATATATGATACTTTAGCTCAACATATTGGAGAGATTTTCTAAAAAAGTCTATGGGTTTTTTAGGCCCTTCTCCACTTTTCTGCAGTAGTACAACAACAATGGTTTCCTCTGAAGCGAAAGAGAAGATGAAGAAATATTTGGAATAGTCAAGGCTAGCTAATACAAGGAATTCAACTAAATCTTTCTTGATCCTTTGGAATTCTGACTTTTCCTCTAGTGACCATTTTATCACAACATCTTTCTTCAACATGTTAGTGATAGGCTTCAGGATTTCGACGAAATTTGGCACAAAGCGCCTTAGGAAATTTATCTTGCCAATGAAAGACTGGATAACCTTTTTATTTCTAGGGATTTCGATTTCTTGAATGACATAAAATCGCTTCAGATTAATTTTTATACATCTTGTTGATATGATGTGTCCCATGAGATTCCCTTCTGGCATGGAAAAGTGGGACTTCCTAGGATTAAGAGATATTTCGCATCTCCTGCATTTCTGGAAAACTTGCTCCAGATGCTGTAAATGTTCATCATTAGACTTGGAGAAAACGATGATTTTATCCAAATATATAACCATAAATTTTTCTTTTCCCCCCACGAAAGCTATGTCCATGGCCCTCTAAATGGTGTCCCCTGCGTTCATCAGCCCAAAAGGAATCTTGTCATACATGAATGTTCCCCATGGGGCAATGAATGCTGTTTTTTCTTTGTCCTCTTCACACACTGCTATCTAGTTATAACCAGAGTATTAATCTAACAAGGAAATCCCGTGGGCACCTACCAACCTCTGTAAAATGTAATCCATCTGGGGAAGGGGGTAATTTTCCTTTAGAGAACACTTGTTGAGATTTCAGAAATCAACACACAAGCATATCTCCCCGTTTTTCTTCCTCACAGGTACCAAGTTGGCCACCCAGTTCGAGTACCTCAATGGCACAATAATCCTTGCATCGAACATTTGTTTCATCTCTTTCTCGATTATGGACATCAGCATGGGATTAAATTGCTGAATCTTATGTCTGAATGGCTTGGATCCAACCTTCAAAGGGATCTTGTGCTGGATGATGTCAGTGTCAAATTTCTTTAAATCCTCATATGACCATGCAAAAATATCATCAAACTTTTTGATGAGACTGACATACCTGTACTTTTGTTCTGCAGCTAATGCTTTAGACAACTTGATGATATTGGGATTCTTAGTGGTCCCAATATTGCAATATGTTATCTCATCTTCTTGATTCTTCATGGCAGCTTCTCTAGAAACATCATTACTGTCAAACAACCTTTCCAGTGGAACTAGTCCTTTTGGAACGTGATTGGTTTTCATCTCCACAATATCATGACCAACTACCATCTTTAGCAGATGAGATGTTTTCTGATTTTCTAATTCATTATTTTCACATTCTTGGCTTTCTTGGTCGATTGAGATATTGGAGAATTCATCAATGGTGTGTATAAATCTCTGCAACTCTAGATCATCACTAAAGAATTACCAGTGATTTATGTTGTCTGGTATGGATGTTCTATGTTTGATTTCCTCTTGATATTTAATATTTAGACCAATGGGAGGTCTAAAAGTGTTGGCAGCTGAGGCCAAAGAATATGCCTTCTGATTCTCCCCTCTGGGAATGGAGGATATGTTAAATGCTAGAAAGAAATTGTCGATCATGTCCCATACCTTGTTTTTGTATTGCTTGAGCCTTTATTGTTTAGCTTGATAGATGTTCTTAACTTGATTGATGATTAAGTCAGAATCACCAAAAACTATTAAATAGTCAATGCCCATGTCTTTGGCAGCCCTCAATCCCAACACCAGAGCTTCATATTCAGCTATATTATTAGTAGTTTCAAATTATAGCTTATAAGAGAGTGTTACTGCCTCTTGTGAAGGGGAAATGAGTAGTATACCTGCCCTAGATCCTTCCTTTGATGAATATCCATCGAAATACATATTCCATCATTTTTTTAGTTGATCTGTCAATAGATGATATTTGCGTTGGCTAACTGATATTTCAAGTTCATCATCATTTAAATGAAAAACATTTGAGTTGATCTCACCCTCAACAACATAAATTGGGTGATTTCTTGGGTTCTTATGGTCACTGACGATATAGGATAATATTATCTCTCTGTATAGCCTCCTATGTTCCTCTCCGAACACATGGATGGTGGCGTAAGTGAGGCCCATTTGTAATGATCCTCCAACCTTCTTAGACCAAGTTTTGGATAAGAGCATACCAAACTTCAAGGGAATTCCATCCACAACAATGTCCATCAGTACACTCTTCATTGGTAATTGTTCCAAAGAAACCACCACATCTTTTATCACTCCCAGACATTTTACATTCTTAGAATCAAAGGAGTACAAGTCTTGGCAGGGTTTGGTGATCTCCAAACCCAGTTCTTCCATAAAAACCTTGTGCATAACATTGTGCGAGGCTCCTAAGTCCATAAGACAATTATGCAGGATCTTATCATGGAAATTTAAAGATATATAGAATGGTGGAGAAGCATCAGAGCCATCCTCAATATATATACCCACATCAATGGCTGAGTTCTCATCCTACAGATTGATTACATCAGAAGATACAATAGAAGTAGTTGGCTGCAAAACTTTCATGATGGATTTTTTGAAAGGCTCATTCTTCATCAATTAGGTCAAAGGCACATGGATCTTGATCTTGCTCAACTTATGCTCTAGGCTAAAATAGGTTAGTGGCCTATCAACTTCCTTTATTTCAGGGGCTGCAGGTTTATATAGGGGAAGTTGCTGAGCTTTAAATGACATACCTTTACTTGGATTTGGATTGGGAGGAACTTCAATCTATTTTTTTTATTAGAGGTAGTGGTTTTGGGAGCCCCCTCTCTAGGCCTCAAATCACATTTTTTCTGGGGTTGGCCTTGAATAACTCCCTCTTCCCCTATCTGATTATCAAACTAATTTGATAGTTGGGATACCTCATATTCTTGCTGTGTTAAGTGACTGGTATAAAAATCCATTTCATTGAAAAGTACAACAACAGTATCATCTACAACATCGCTGTCTACATCTATCTCCTCAATCTGATTTACTTGGAAAGGAGGAACTACCCTTTGATAATCAACATTCCTCCTTTCTCTCTGCATTATCTGAGGGGCATCATTATGCCTTCTAAACTGGTTTGGATTTCTGTTTCCATCCCATTGAAAATTTCTGTTTGGTTGTTTAGATTCCCATTTCATCTTAGCTATTTCAGATGTTAGATCCTTAAAGGTTTTGGTCATTTCATCAAGTTTGGGATCAGATGTGGATGGTTTAGAGGAGGCATGGGAATATTCTCTCTGTTTCTTCTTGTCTTCATCAAATATAGTATTTAACCTATCTGATGCCAATATATTGGATTCAACCTCAACGACTGCTTCCTGCATGGACAACAAGGTGGTGGATCTTCTCTCCCTCAACATAATGGATAACTCTGCATAAAATGCATTGGCATAAGTGATCTTGGTAGAGGATTCGATTGGTTTGATCTCATATGGGATTCTACCATACATCTTATTGAATATCTTGTTGAATTCTGAAATAGATTCACCATTCTTTCTCTTTAGATCCCCAAACTTAGTGATGTAGTAGAGATAATCTCTCCTATATCCCCATTGATTTATGAAAGCTTCATATAACACCTTAATATCTACGATGGAGGCTGGATGAAGACACTAGAGCCATTTCCTTACTTCCCCATCCAGACTCTACACAAATAACCTCATCCACACATAAGCATAATCGATGTCAAAGTTGTCTGCAAATATGTAGAAGGCTACTAGATGTTCCTCATCTTTGAAATCACCTTCCCCATCATATCATGGTAAATATTTAATGTAATCTATGGCTGGGAGTGCATGTAAGCCTATGATAAAAACTAGGGGTGCATATCTGGCAACAATTATGGCATCCATCCTGTTAGCAGCCATTGCTTGTGCAATAGGAATCTGAAGATTTATGGGAGCTATAGGGTGGATGTTGGACTAGATGAAGAAGTAGAGTCAGGAGTTGAAGATGTCTAAGGTTCCTTGGAATTGTGATTCTTAGGGATAGAAAATTCTAGTTGCTTGCGATGATGAAGAGAAGTAGTCTCTTTGGGCACAACTTTACCCTTGATGGGGAAGGTATATCTCTGAGCTACAATGAATTTTCTTAGTTTCCTTTATGGCTCAGAGACTACTGTGTCCTTCTCAGGGTTAGGGTGAGCCTTGGGGGCTTTTATGTGTTTAGATTTGGATCTTTTGAGTCCCTTTCTGGGTGCCAATACTTATTTTGTAAATCTACTCAGTGAAATCACCAGATGAAAGATGACAGTATGTCTATGTCTGATCGTTGTTCACCATCAAAGGTCAGAGCTATTCAATGTTGTTTTCCTAGGGAAAGATATTTCGTTACTATGTTCCTCAACAATGATGCTAGAAGATGTTGGTCCTAAAGTCTGCACCTGATTGCTAGAGGGCAGAGCTAGGCCACCTCAAGTTTTATAATGATTGGTTTTTTTGATATGTTGGTTTGTTGGTCAACTTAAGGATAGGTTTTAGAATATGGTAATCTAGTTGGACATGCCACACAATATAAGATTAGGTTCTCCTTTTCTAATGGTATGGATATTAATGAACAATTGGGGATGTGAAAAGACAAACATAAGAAACAACAACAAGAAATGCAATGAATCACTTGCTATGTGAGAACAAAGACTTAAAATAATATCTTAAGACTTAGACAGATATCTAAATGAAAATCATTCAACAAGTTACCGAATAATAGATCTTTCACTAAACAATAGCTGTATAACAGGTTGTAGAATTAGCAAAAAGATGTACTAAAACAATGGCTGAAAGAATAAGGAAATGTACATTGCACACATCACAAAATTTGCATTCAAGACAAGATTAAACACATAAATATTTGAGTAAGAGAACACAACTGTAATCAACATATATTCACTAGGTAGAGAAATTTACAGTCAACTGCGTAGGTCCATCCCTTCTGTTGCTTCTATTCTTATCCAAAACCTCTGCCCCTCAAAACATACATAAATTGCATATTTATCAAAAATTCAGAGGCCCTCGACCAGTGTGGAAATGGGGTTTTAATCTACCACATCTGTCGTTAAAAAATTTATTAACTTCAATAAACACTGGATGGAGTCACTTAATGTATAGTTCGAGCCTGACTTAAATAAAAAGGAGTGGTTCTTATCAGACAAAAAATACCACTAATTATGCCTTAATCTAAAAGAATCCTGCAATTAAATAAATAAAAATTGCTATTGACAATGAAATTGGACTGATGCATGCGCTGGAATGAACTGAGATTTGACATAAAAAGATTAGGAGTGATAGAATTGAGTTCCTCATTGAGCACTAGCATGCGCGCTATTTGAGGCCACTGGAGACAACTGAAAGGATTGGTCATGTTTCCCCCCCACTTATCTCTTGGAGAACAAAAGCAAGTTATGTTTCACTTTTCTGGAGTTTGGATGGGTAGTTTCCCCATTCCTGGTTTGGCGTCCCTTTTTAAACCTTTCAAATATGCAATAAATCTGGGTGAGCCACTTCAAAATTTAGGCATTCAGAGTTTTGCGATTTGCGTTGCATCTAAATGTCCTAGAGTGGTAATCTCGCGAAGTCACTAATCCATGCTTATATTAGGCTAATTAACTCGAGATTAATACTTTAATCATTAAAGGATTTTGGGAGTTCAAAACTTCAGGAGACCTGTAGTGCTGCATTTGAAAACCTCCCGGAGGAAGATCTCCCAAATACAACATGGTAGCCTGGCGTCAATTGTTGATGTGTCACATAAAGGAGGGTGACATGTGTCACTTGAAATAATGCATATGTTGACCCCAAATGTGCCAAAAATGGGTGCCTCGTGTCATGATAGGAGAGTGCCACATGTAAAAAACTGATGGATGCCACGTGTCTCCGACACTTCGAAATTTCGGGGCCCCACGTTTGTCTTGGAGTAAAACCTGTCGGATGAACTAACTCACGAAGTGACGTGGCAGTGAGGGCCCACTCCGACACTTCGGGAGCCTGCTCTTCAGAACTCCAAAACTTCAGATCTTTTGACCAATGGAAAGTTCAGATGCCCAAACGCTGAAGTCGGTCAATCCTATTAAACCCTGCATGATTTTGAGGCTCCAAATGTGTGAGAACTGTTGATCTCATCGAATATTGGATCTCCACCATTGAAGATTTGACCTATTTGTTTGGATTAAATTCTAAGACCGAAATGGATTGCTTTGATTTGCTGCCTTTTTCTGCAGAAGCTTACTGAGCTTACAAAGGAGTTGTTGGACATGGATGTCTTGTGCGCACATAAAAGACTTGGTGGACCTTCTGCATGCTCAATTAGTGACAAATATGATGACAAGTATTTCAAACTCAAACCAGAATATGAAATCACCCTTCAAGAAAGAGAAAATAGATGGTGCAAAATAAGTAAAGATGAGCAGGGGCCATGAAGCTGAGTGATTAAATAATGGAGAATAAGCTAAGCAAGCAACCACAAATCTCAAAATTGATGGATGTATAGGGTAAAGGAGGGAAAAGGGCAGGGGTGTATACCTAGGTTACAACAGGTTTATTGGTTCAATCATAGAAAGGAATGCTCGGTAAACTTGGGGTTTTTGGTCTGGTTCTCTGTGGAAACTTATGATTATAGTTTAGCAAGATCTAAGCTTTGTGCATGGGTTTTACAACTAGTCTCGGTGTCAATTTTTTTCACTCCTTTTTCATCTCTGTGGTTGATATGTTTCGATTCTCTGGGTTACAATGTGAACTATTAAGAGTTGGAGTGTTTCTTGCCATGTCTTGGCCGAGCCCCGAGTTGTTATTTATCATGATGTTGCCCTCATTATCGCTGTTGCTGGGAAGCATTGCACAGTCGGGTTTAGCATCACCCAAAACTTTAAATGGAAGATTTATATATGCTTTGGTTGGCCACAATTTGTGCTCGGGCATTCTTTTTACAGTTCTATTAAGTGTCCACTTATTCTCGTTCTTTGTTAAAGGTGGCTGACTGTCATTTGATAAACCCTCACTCTCAAGAGGATTTTTACATGTTACTTCTCTGTGGAAAATTTTTGAAGGCACGAGTTGTC
>SNQJ01S0146137.1:0-11748 GCA_010110895.2 Picea sitchensis
ATCCATATGGGGTTAACATATTGAAGACTTCCATATTTCCTCTCTTATTTTTACTTATTTTGTTTGATCTATCTATGTGGCTACCCTTTGACAAATCAGTGTGATATTTCTTCGCTTTATTCTGAACTTCATGTTTACCTTGAAACCTTGAACTAGTTTTCAACCACCCTTTAAAAAATCCAATTCATAAAACCCTTAAAATACTATTGCAATAACCTGATGATGCCTTATCTTGCCCTCTCATAGTCAAGTGCAACTTTAGGGACTAATAGATGGTATGTGATTTAGTTTTAGTACGTGTGATTCCCAAGAGGACCTATGATAAGTGTTGATTTTTTCTAGTGGTTCCCAATGTTTGTAGTGGATTGATGCCATATGATAGGAATGGTTAACAATTTAGTTGTTTGGTTTATTTTTGTAGATCGAGAGGGGCCAATTCATCTGTTATATATTGGTTATTATTGACTAATCTATTTTTTTTAGTTGTGACTCAAGGGTTTAAAACAATGTTGACCTTGTTTAGTTTCAGTGATTGCTATAGATTGAAGGGAGATTCTAGTATTATCCCTTAAGGATATTATTGGTTGTACATATTGTACATTATACTTTTTGAGAGATTGATCATAGATGTGATAACTAGTGTAATGATAAGCTATTGGTGAATCTTAGTAGGTCATATTGTGCATTTTTACTTAGAGATTGTACTTTGCACCCAATATTAGAGAGTTGATATTTCAAGTTGTATTATTCATATGTGGTTATTGGTTTTACTCTTTCTTTAGAGTGATAGGGTTTGGGGAAAACCCTAGGAAGACAAAGGACCACCAGGGTTTAGATTTACCCTAGTAGAGAAAATGATCATTTGGCATTGAAAAAGGTTGTCGAAGACAAACTTAAAGATAGGTTCAAAACCTATGGTGATGGAATCAATGATTAATTCCAAGCTTACAACTAATGAGAGTAATGATGAGTACTAGTGATAGTATTGTTGGATTCTCTTAGGAAAAGGGAGTTGACCTTGATGTTACTCTTGCTTGATGATTCTATTAGAAAGAGAACGGTGACCTTGTTGAGTTGGTTGCTTCAATTGTTAGAGGCTTTAAGGTGCATGAGAGGGATTCTCATGTTCATAGTTTGATGATAACCCTTTATGGGTAGTTGGTAATTTTACCATGAGTTTGGTATTTTGGGATAGATGAGTTGAGTTTTATGTGTATTTTTGTCTTGTGGTTTTACTAGATATGATCCACTTGTATTGGTCTTGTTTGGAGATGTGATTATCTTTGCAAGATGTCTTGAACAACTATTGATGTGGTGCCATGAGATTTCTTCATGTGATATTGACTTTAGGGATGCTGGATTTTTGTTAGGTTATTGTTGATATATCCATTGTTATCGAGTGATTTCAAAGTTCAACATGAAGCAATGATTCAATGTTATGTTTCTTTAGTTTCACAGAATGTTGTTATTTTTTTGGAACCCCTGTCAGAGGGGAAGTATGAGATGAAAGAGGGAGTATTGTGGTTTGATGGTGTAAACTAAGCTACTTTAATTTTGTTCTACTTGCATGTTCACCATCTATGGTCCAAGTTGTAGATTGCTTGGAGAGAGACACACCTTTATGAGTAGTTATTACTTGGACAATGAGGTGTACATACTTGTACTTGTGGGAGTGACTAGAACAAATGCTTGTAGAGTAGGTATGATGTTCATGTCATGATGGAGGAGTATTCTTTCAATTTTGTGGAGGCATGTGCTTTATAGGTTGTAGATTCAGAGGGTGTTAATTAATGCTACAATAAATGATTTTCTCACAAATAGGGAGTGTCATCTTTTGGGGTTACTCCAAAAGTGTTTTCACCTAGCTAGGAGAGATCTATTTATCCTAGTACATTGGTGATGATTTATGGACACACCAATGGCTCAGGTTGAGATGATGATCGACCTTGGATAGAGCGCGAACATAGTGCACTTACCTGGGAGGTTATTGTCCTATGCGTCGTGATGACAAACCCATTGGGTACAAACTATGGGGGACTCATGTACTTGATTAAGAGAGGTGCCTACCTAGAAGGATGAGTGCTAGGCACTTAGCCTTAAGAGAATGGGACCATGTGGCATACACCTTCGAGGTTAGATACTTTACTTGAGTATGCTTGGCTCAAGGATCATGCTTAATCAAGTTTGGTTCTTAACTTGAACACATATGTTGAGGAGAATCATTAGATCAAATAACTACCTTAACAAATATGTTGAGGAGCACTAGGCACAAGAGGACATGTTGCATACAACTAGAGGAGGATAATCTTGCATGAGGACACTTGTCGAATGAACCACCATGTAACAAAGAGCGTTGGAATAACAACTTGTTGAATAACACACCATCTTGGTGGAGGGGCATTAGGCCCAAGGGGGATCATGCTTGGAGGGAACACCACCTTTGGGGTTGGGAAAAACCCTAATGTGACACTATGGAAATTTTATGGAAATTTCATGCACTCAAGTAATTAATGCAAAACTTAAATTTCAACTTCTTCCTAGAAGGTTTCCCAGATCTTAGACCTAAAATTTTCTACAATTAGGACTAGAGTAGATTTAGGGATATATTAAATATATTGTTATAAAGTAATTTATAGATATAATTTGTGAAGGGGATTGGGTCCTTAGGGTTGTGAATATTCTCCCCATGAATTTCATTGTTTCAATGTTTGTTTTCTAAGGTTGCCTAGTGGTTTTGGTTGGACACAAGTGAAATATATGTTGTTGTAATGAATATATCAGATTCAATCGTAAGGTTTAAAGTTCACATGAATGAAATTTGAGAACCTTAAGTATTGAGCTAGAAATTTAGAATTTGTCTTAAGCATAGATTTTCAAAATTTCCACATGGTATCTGAGCTAATTGGATCGAGGTTGCCTTATTGTTGATTTTAAGGCTATATATTTCAATTGTTGAAACTAGGTGATGTTGTTGGGTGGTGAAACCCTAGTGTTCTTACTATGAACACTTATACCCATGAATGGTTTGATGGGTTGAAACCCTAGTTGATTTTGTGGTGAGAGTGTGTTTTCACCTATGATAGGTTGAAGATATACTTCATTAATGATTGGTATGTGATTTATTTTTAGTAGGAGTGATGCATCGGAGGACTTATGGTAGGTGGCTAAGTTTTTGCAGTGGATTCCTACAATAGATATTCTTAACCATTTATTTATTTCGATAATTTTTGGAGTCGGGGAGGGGCTAATTCATTATGTGATATATTGATTATTATTGTATTATCTATCTTGGTTGAGTTGTGACTCAAGGGTTTATAGGAATGGTGACCTTGTTTAATTTTGGTAATTTCTATAGATTGGAGGGAGATTATGACATTATCCTTTGGGGATAGTATTTGTTGCACATCTTGTACATTATACTTGTCGAGAGACTGATCATAGATGTGATATCTAAAGTGATGGTAAGCTATTAGTGAATATTAGCAGGCCATATTGTGCATTTAGGTTGTAATTTGTACCTAATATTGGAGAGTTGATCTTTCATGTTGTATTCTTCATATCTGGTTATACTTTGTACTCTTGTATTGGAGTGCTAGGGTTTCGGGAAAACCCTAGGAAGAAAAATGACCTCTATGGTTTTGACTTACCTTAGTAGAGAAAATGAGTGTTTTCCATTGAAGAAGGTTATGGAAGATAGTCTTCGAGATTTGATAGCTAGAGTGATGCTAAGATATTAATGAATCATATTAGGTCATATTGCACATTCATATATGTAGAAGTTGTATTTTGTACCTAATATTGGAGAGTTGATATTTCATGTTGTATTCTTCATATGTGTTATAGTTGGTACTCCTGTCTTGGAGTGTTAAGGTATGGGAAAACCATAGGAAGAAAAATGACCACTAGCATTTGGATTTACCGTAGCAGAGAAAGGAAGCATTTGGCATTGAAGAATGTTGTCGAAGATAAACTTGGATATAGTTTAAAAACCTATGGTGATGGAATCAATGATTTATTCCAAGCTTACAACTAATGGGAGTAGTGATGAGTATCAGTGGTAAGTTCATTGGATTATCTTAGGAAGAGAAAGTTGGCCTTGATGTTGCTATTGCTCTAGGATTTTCCTAGAAGGAGTGAGCTAACCTTATTGAGGTTGTTTATTCAGTTATCGAAGGTTCAGAGGTGCATGGGAGGGATCCTCATGTTCATAGTTTAATCGTACCCTTTATGGGTTGTTGTTAACTTTACCATAAACTTGGTATTTTAAGATCAATGAGTTGAGATGTATGCATATTTTTATATTGGGTTTTTGATAGGTTTGACCCACTTATTTTTCTCTTATTTTGATACATGATTATCTTTGCAAGATGTCTTAAACAAATCTTGATGCATTTCCAAAAGATTTTGGCCCATGATGTTGACTTAAGGGATGTTTGAGTTTTAACGGGTTACTGTATATATCTTCCTTGTTTTTAAGTGATTTTAGGGTTCAATACGAAGTAGTGTTTCAGGGTTATGTTCCTTTAGTTTAAAAAAAAGCCATTGATATTTTAGAACCCCTACCAGAGGGAACACTTGAGGTGAAGAAGGAGTAACTTGGTTTAATGGTGTAAACTAGGTTGTTTGATTTTGTTCTCCTTACATATTCACAATCTAGATATCAAGTTTTTGATTGCTTTGTTGATTACTTTGAGAGAGACACATATTTGTGAGCAATGATTACTTGGATGATGATGTGTGTAAACCTGAACTTGTGGGAGTGACTCTCATGGACGTTTACCAAGTAGGTATGATGTTTATGTCATGATGTAGGAGTATTCTTCCATCTCTGTGGAGGCACAAATTTACAGGCTATGGATCAGAGGGAGGTTATTGGTATTATACAAAAGACTTTTCTTGTAGAGAGGGAGTTTTATCTTTTTGGGATACTCTAAAGAGGGAGTGCTAGCTTTTTAGGTTACTCCAAAAGTGTTTCCACTTAGCTAGGAGAGCACTGGGTCTCCTAGTCCTTTGGTGATGCTTGATGAACATAGGTATGGTTTAAGTTGAGTGGATTCTTGACCTTAGATAGAGTGTTAGCATAACACACTTACCTAGGAGGTTGTTATCCTATGTGGCATGATGATTAACTCATTGGGTGGATAGAATGTGGGAATCAATTGCTCAATTAACTGTAGTACCTACCTAGGAGGATGAGTACTAGGCACATGGAGGAGGGTACTTATCCCTAAGATCATGGGACCACGTGACATCCACCTTGGAGGTTGGATACTTGATTTAAGTATGCTTGGGTTGAGAAGCATACCTCATGGAGGTTGGTTGTGGATATTGAGACTTATGTTGAGGAGAAATATTTGAGCAAGTAGCTACTTTGGGATGTACTCAAACACATATTTTGAGGAGAAGCATTGGAGCTTATTGACTACATTGACACGTATGAGAGTAGCATTGGGCACATTAGAGGACATGTGGCACATAGTTGTAGGTGTAATACCTTGCATGAAGACACTTGGAACAAAACACCATATAAGAGGGAGCGTTGGGATAACAACTTGTTGGATAACACAGCATCTTTGAGGAGGGGCATCATGCTTGGAAGGCATGGCACCTTGGGGTTGGGTAAAATCCTAGTGTGACACTTGTTATCCTTTTATTATAGAGCAGTCCATGTTGGGTTACCCTTTTGACTTAGGTCTATGGTTACTAATGGATCTAAAGTCTAGTTTTATGTTTGATTACCTCACCTATTCTATATAAAGGGAGGAGAGAACCTTTGTCGTTACTTACTATTGATGTACTCATTATTATATCTTTCTAATTTCCTTGGAGAAGTCTTATCAAGAGAAACACCTATAATTGTTTTTATGTATACTCTATAGGAGACATGGAGATGAATGCTAGCATTAGGGATGCGCTTGGGTATTAACACTTGTGTGATGCAAGAGAAAAAAGATCTAGGGCTTGTGTGATGTAAACCCTAGAGAAAGAACATGGAGTGCTAGAGGAGTAGAGTCTTGGAGCTTGGTGTGATGCTTAGCTTGAATAAGACTTGGAGCCTATGCTGATATAGGAGAAAGAACATGGAGTGATAGAGGAGTATAGGAGTCTTGTAGCTTGGTGTGATGCTTAACTTGAATAAGACTTGGAGCCTATGCTGATATACTCTTGATATTATATTGTATTATTTTCTAGATATGTTGGTGCTCATGTGATGTAAAAGAATATGACCTAGGGTTTATGGGATGAAAACCCTAGGATGGACGAGAAGCTTGGAAGGATAACTTTAGGGTTTGTTTTGGATCATTTGTACTTATGAGATGTAATAAGGCATAGGGTTTGAGTAATGTAAAATCTATAGTAATACATGAGGGCTAGATGAGTCAAGAAGACCTAGAGCTTGTGTGAAGCAAGCTTGGAGAATCTCTTAGAAGACTATGTGATGCAAGTGGGAGATCAAAGATGGAATTTTTGGTGTTGATGATAGCTTGTTGTTGAGCTTTTGGAGTGGCTAAGTGTAGCTTGATGATGGATGCCCTATCTAGGGTTTAGATACAATTGGAGTGTCCTATATTGTGATAAGCAGATAAGACATGTTGTACTAGCGTGTGATGAACTAATGGTATGCACTTTTATTTTCATTATGTTGTAATATGAAGTATACCTTTTCTATCCAACTATTATGCATTACAGATTTGAAAATTAGACTTATGTTTCGATGTTTGATGAGTAGTTTCGAGAATGTTTGTTACACTTATTTATCAAACAATTAGGAGATTTGTCAAGTGATTTAACAAGCTAAGAAGGAATTAAAAGGGTATATTTAGGGTTTTAATAAATCTATTGTTGTAAAGTATTTTCTAGATTAGATTTGTGAAGGAGTTTGAGCCATCAGGAATGAAAATATTCTCCCTTTGAAGTGCATTGTTTCGGTGTTTGTTTTCTTGGGATACCCAGTGATTTTGGTTGAATAGAAGTGAAATATATGTTGTTGTAATTAATATTTCATATTCAACCACAAGGCTAAAAGTTCATAAGAAATAGATTCAAGGAACCTCAAGTATTGAGGTGAATGTTTTTAATTTATCTTCAGCACAAATTATCAAATTTTTCACACATAGAGGGTCGAGGCTAGAAGGAAACATTGTTGGATTGATAACAATAGACCTATCACTTAAGAATTGTCATGATTATTAAGAAGACAATCCGTGGCCTCTATAATTAATATTTTTATCACCTTAAAAAATGGGACAAAACTAATCACTTTAAGCATGGAAAGGATGAATGGCCATTCTACTCCATCATAGGTTTTTTCAAAATCTATCTTAATGAATAGGGCCTCTAGGTTTTAAGTTTTGTCCCATTACATATCTTCCCAAAGGACAAACATATTATCCAAAATGTTTCTACCTTTAATAAAACTTGTTCCTTCTAGTTTGATGATTTCAACATGATATATCTTAGTTACAGGGCTAGTGCTTTGGCTAAAATTTTGAGAGATAAATTCAGTAAATTTATTACTTACCAATTTGTGATTAGTTCTAGGCCTCTTGGA
The DNA here is from genome assembly GCA_010110895.2 of Picea sitchensis. Taxonomy (NCBI): domain Eukaryota; kingdom Viridiplantae; phylum Streptophyta; class Pinopsida; order Pinales; family Pinaceae; genus Picea; species Picea sitchensis. The sequence continues at coordinate 7,553 of SNQJ01S0146137.1, forward strand.
TTTGGAATTAAATTGATAAACCCATTGTTGATGTGTTTTTAAGTGTATGAGCATTCATATATTATTTATACACTTTGAGTAATCCTGATCCCACAAAGTTCGATGTCGCTTTATAGAACTCATGTGGATATTCATCTTGTCTAGGTGATTATTTCCAACCATATCCATAAGTTTCTATGCTAAATTCATCCAATGCCATATTTTTCTCACTTGCTCAATGTTGTTATTGTATTATTTTTTCAAAGGACTACATCAATATAGGCTTGCATGGCTTCCTTGTGATAAAATGATTGACAAGCTTTTTTTATGTCTCTACTTGGTTGGTTATTCTGGTTTTTGTTGCTTTAAGGCCCTTAATATATTCCACTACTTCTTTGGAAGTAAATAATTTGAAAAAGGCATTATTTAGCATGTCTCCTATTTTAATCCAGTGCATTTAGGATGTAATTTGGGCTCCCCTTCCTTTATATGTCTCTTCTAGCTTAAGTAAGTTCCTCAACTTGGTATCCTTAGCTTGAAGTTTCTCATTAAAATGGATAAATTGTAACATCCTTGATACTTTCTCTAGCTCCTCTAACATTTCTTTGTGTTTCCTTAATTTCACTGTTGCTAGTTTTCTCTAGTAACCCCTTAAAAAGGAAATTACCCTTCTTGTGGTATGATCTCACTAGAGAATCCATCCTTTCTTCTCTCAAATATGTGGGATCAAGTTCCAAATGATTGTTATAGCTTCCTTGTGTGACTTTTTAGGTGGAACTTTTTTAGTATGAATCATGTATTTTGCATCCTAGGCTTGTGGGGGCGCCATGTGATGGAAAAAACAATTAGTTGGTGATAAGATGGGGTGAATTTTCCCAACACTTGAACCAATATTCTACCTTCATACTCAAAAGAAAAGATGTTTTTCTTAGATAACATAATCATGTTGAGTGTTTTCAAGACATATGTATTTCCCTTTTGAAAATTTGATGATGTGAACCATATTTTGAGAGACTATTTGTGGAGAAACTTATTCGGGTAATAACGGTCAAGTTTGGCCTTGAAGCTATTCCAAATTTTTTTCCCTCGAGGAAATATGAGTAGGTGGAAGGCACTTATGTTGAATAAATTATTGTCATTGATGTAAAAGGTGAATATTCAAATATAAATATTCAAAGGAAATGTGACCTTAAGAAATAGAAAGTGGAAGTGGATTAGAAATGAAGTTACGTGAACGCAGATTAAATACAAAGTTACGTGAAAGTGGATTAAACATGAAATTAAGTGAAAGTGGAGTAAAATTGCACATGTTATTTGCCCATGGTTTTAAAACCCATGGTGGTATTTTTCCCACAGTATGTTGAAAAGTAAATTAAAAAAGGGAAATTAATTATTTGTTTAATGAAAGTTGTGTCTTTTCAAATGTACATGAATTTTCATGTAGAGTTAATGGTAAAGTATACAAATATTGAATATTATTTAAAAAGGAGAGAGTGACGAAGTATGCATGACGATCCAACCAATAGATCTTGTGAAAGTAGAAGGAGCGAGTGCTAAGCAGATCTGATGAAAGCATAAAGAGTGAGTGTCGAGCTGATCTGGATAAAATAGATGGAGTGAGCGTCAAGCAAATTTGGATAAAGAAGAAGTAGCAAGTGCAGAGCAGATATGGAAAACAAATAAGTAACAATCACATATCAGATTTGGTGAAGATAGATGCACCAAGCAGACCATTGAAAGAAATCCATATAAATAACTCTTAAAATTGTAAGTAGGTTGGTGCCTACAAATCACAATAGGGATTGGTGTCTCCAGTAGGTCGATGCCTACAAACAATAGTGAGGATTGGTGTCTCAAGTAGGTTGGTGCCCCCAAACATTTGTAATAGTAGGTTGGTGCCTACAAATTTATAAAAATAAGTTTTTGTGGTTTTCTCCCGAAAGGATTTCCATGTAAAATATTGTGTCTTTTAGTTGTTAAATTTATGTGATTGCTTCACTATGGCTTATGAATGTTAAAAAAGAAAAAGATAAACTTATACAGATTCACCCCCCCTCTAAGTATAAGTGTGTGCTCAACAATTGGTATCAGAGTGGGTTCCTTTGGAAATAGTATACCGAATGGAAGGTAGATCTCAGGAGCACACATGGCCGACCAAGAAGGTTTATCTACAAATAGAGCTTCATTGTTTGACATAACAAACCATGCCTTCTAAAGTATAAGGATGCAAACATATATAATGGCCCTTGGTTTTGATATTTGGAAATCGGCCGTGATTGGTTATATATCCCCAACAAATCCACCAACACATACTGTCGGGAAAAAGGATAGTGAAAATGATGCAAAAACCATGAACACCATCTTGTGCAGTTTGTTAGAATTAGAGTTTGTCAAATAAATTCATTTCAAATTAGCGAAAGAAATTTGGGACAAACTTAAAAACATCCATGAAGGAAATGACAAGGTTAAGAAGGATAAGCTCCAAACTCATAGAAGACAGTTCACGAGTCTGAAGATGAAATATTAAGAAAATGTTGCAGCCTATCTCCTCCGCATGGACAAGATTGTCAACACCATTAGAGGACTTGGTGAAACAATTGAATAACCAATGATTGTGCAAAAGGTGTTTAGGTCACTCCCCTTAAGATTTGATGCAAAAGTTTCTTCCATTGAGGAAATAAAGGAGATTGACAAACTAACAATGGATGAATTGCATGGGATCCTAACTACATATGAATTGAGGACTGAAAAGGAAAAACCATCAAAGAAATAAGCGGCTTTCAAAACCTCAAATAAGATGAAGAAAAAAAAAACACAAATCAAGCAATTGTTCCAGCTGTGAATCAGACATAGAGGAAACAAATTTTGTGAGAAAACTCAAAAAGGGATCTGGAAAATACAAAGGAAAGTTTCCCTTTAAATGCTTTAATTGTGGAAACGTAGGACATTTTGCTGCTAAGTGTCCATATGCGAAAAATGAAAGTAGTGATAATGAAGAAGACTATAATGTAAAGACAAAACATCATTGTTGGGCTCCGTTTTGTCATAATTCTCCACCCAATATATTTGTTATTCTTAAACCATTTCCCGCATTTCATTGATGATACATGTCCAATTACACCGTAAACCTTCATTATTTACAATTATACATCCTTGTGGTTAATACATCTAGTTCTAATGTTTTTAGTGATTAAATAATATTTTTACAAAGGTTTTACTAATGTCAGTTTATGAAGAATGATTCTTGTACCATCACTATAGTTCCGGTACCCGACATTGTACATTTTCCTATTGGTGCATCTCCAGGAGAAAATCAAGAACATGGGATTTGTCTGCAGTGATGTCGACATGCTCTCATGTGAGTCTGAAATTTCCCAGGTCGCATGTGTGGACATCCATCTCAGAAACAACAGTTCATCTTGAAATTAGCAAAAGTTCCAGACAATTAACTCCCACCTCGATTTTCGTGCATATGAGGTCGAATATGAAGAATCCAAAACATGGGTTTTGTTACCAGCATAGAAAATTGAGTAATAGCAAGCGATTTTCCAAAATCAAGAATGGTTTGAGAGGTATTCTCGGTTCTTCAACATCAATATTCCCAAATTGTAAGTTGCACCCAGGTTTGGAAGAAACAAAATACAATGCCTAGATTTTATGGGTTTTGACAACCTCAATATGGTTTAAACGTCAAAGATTTTGGCTGATGGTATACTTCCATGAATTGAGTACTAAATATTCTACATGGATTTTGAAGAGGATGAGTCCAAGACTATTCGTTTTTCATAACTCTTCCAACAAGATTATTTTTCCATGCAAAATATACAGTCAACCATCAGTTTCTTTCTTGTGTGTAGGTCGTTTCTCTTTGTACACATTATAGTATCAAGATCAAAGGAGACACTATTCAAATGGTGTTCTAGTTACCAGACCGATCAAAATTACTATGAGAATCTTCGATTGGTTGCAATTTACTCTTTGTTTGTATAACTTATCCAAGAATGCAAGGCATGATTTGTCCATCTCATCCATTGGAATAAGGGATTGACACACAAATATGTTGGGGCACAATGCAATATAAATTTAATGTTATTGCTAAGGAGCATCATCATCTAAATATAACTTTTGTTGTTGTACTATAGAAGAGTTGAGGCTTGATGTTTTTTAATAAATGAAGAATTGATTGCTGCTGTAATTCTGTGCATAATCCTTTGCAT
>SNQJ01S0146138.1:0-24047 GCA_010110895.2 Picea sitchensis
TGAAATACGAAAATCTAGCATTCGTGTATGACAAAAATATAATTGATACATATAGGCATCTTATGTGACCGTTGTTAATAGTGTTTCGAATCTTTTGATTTATGAAGAACAGATTAATCACACAGCAGTCTCGGGCATTTTATTAATCAGATTTTTAATTATTATTAAATATATTTTTAATAAAATTAATTCTCTCTTAATCAAAATTGCGGTAAAACCTAACTTCTTTCAGTCGCTTGTTGCAAAGTGTTATTTCCCGCATCTCCCTTTTTAACGGCATTTATTAAAAGTAAGGATCTCTCAGTCAAAAGGGTTAAAACTGTTCTCAAGTTGCAATTAATAAATGTTCGTTTGTATCCATTTTTACTATGAATAAATTAAATAAAATATTTGAAGGAAAAAATTTAATGTGTAAAAGATTCCAGATCTTTGATTTATATTTTAACTTTAAAATCTTATTTTTTTCTAAACATTAGTTTCAAAATAACTTCACTTTTCCAGATTACAAGAAAATTCTATAAAAAGATTTAATTTTTTTTTCCATTTTTTTAAAATTATTAAGAATCTAAAAAATTATAAACTTATAAAATTTATAGTATATAATAAAATATAAATATTGATTTAATAATGTTGAACATGTAATTAAAGTTATGCTCTATAATGCTATTAACGGGAAAAATTAAATAAAAAATTAAATTTCAAATATTTTTTGAAATTGTTAAAAATATAAAAATTATAAAGTTATAAAATTCATAATATATAATTAAATATAATTTTTAATTTAATAATGTTGAACATATAATTAAAGTTATGCTATAAAAAGCTAAGAGTAAAAACCAGGAGAAAGGAAAAAAAATATAACGGAGTAGAAGAAATCTATAAAATCCATATAATTATTTAAAAAAAAACTAAATCAAATCATGTGCAAGTTAATAAAAAATAATATTTTTAAAACTGTAAAAATTAAAAAAACTAAATCAAATCATGTGCAAGTTAATAAAAAATAATATTTTTAAAAATGTAAAAATCATATAATTTTAATAAAAATCAAAATTTAATAAAAAATAAATTTGATTATATGTATGATTTTTATTAATTTATATATACAAAGTTTTATAATGTGAAAAAAAAAACATTACAATATTTTAACTAATTCAAATGAAAACCATTCAAAACATTGCACAGTGATAAATGCATCAAGAATAAAAATATTAATATTAAAACATTTTAACTAATATAAATTCAAACCATGGAATAGATGATAAATGAAGAATACAAATATTGATATTAAGATATGTGATAATTGATTATAAAAACTAATATTAAAATATTTGAGAATTGGTTAAGAAATTGATATCAAGAAATGTGATAATTGATATTAAGATATGTGATAATTGATTATAAAAACTAATATTAAAATATTTGAGAATTGGTTAAGAAATTGATATCAAGAAATGTGATAATTGGTTAAGAAAATTGTTACATATTTGAGGAGGGAGCTGGCGGGTCCTTTATGATGCCGATGGAATAGAGAAGCTTACTTTTTCCTAGGGATTGGAGCAAGTTTCAAAGAATCATGCCAAGTCTCTTGCTCATTGGACTCTAATTTGTTAGCACAGAACAAATCAGAATCATGCTAAGTTTCTTGCTCATTGAACTTTAATTAGCTAGCACAGAACAAATCAGCAGCAAAACGAGGGAAAATGATGATGCATATTATTCATTTATTCTCGAAGAGCTGCAAAAATTCATATATGCTCAATCTCCCTTTAGTCAAATCCCTCATACCTCACATGTTTTCTATCCCTCCTCCTCCTCGTCATATTCGATGTGGGAATTTATTTCCTTGTGTGGAGAAGCAACTCCTCAGTTCCTCTCTTTTGTTATATATGATGACTCTGGTTTTGGTTTGGGGTTAGGAATTTTGTTTTTGTTTGTTTTAATGTGTGCTAGAGGTGCATCGTGGAGGTGGATGGTCTCTGGTCTCCATGTTCTTTCTACAAAGTGGGTTTCAGGATTCTCTGTGACCACCTTTTCATCTCTGTTCTCGGCCACTGTAGAATTACTTGTCAGCCTCCTCGCAATACTCATCCTTTGGAAGTAAGAATTATAGCCCCCCATGTCACTCTGAAATGAGTCTTTTGGTATCATTTATTTGTTTTCCGTCTCTCTGTAATCTCTGTAATTATTTTTTTACCCACCTCTGAATACTCTGTTGATCCAGGTGGATAAAGGTGGCCACCCACCTTCTCCAACTGGCCCAAAACAAGTTTATGGCAATTTTGGCAATTTACTATTTTTAGCAGGTTTTAACTTCTGGGGCCATTTTGAGGGTCCAAATGAAGGTTTTTCGAGATCAAGGTTCTCAATGATAGCCGAAGGCATCATTGAGCCCCCAAAATGAATCTCCTCGACGATACCTTTCCAACGATCTATCACACGCCTAAAACGGAGATCGTGTGCAAAAGTTACGACCCCGGGAAGTTGATGCACTCACTTACCCAAACGGGGCCCACATGACTTTTGGCGCTTCATCTCCTAGGGTTAGGGTTTTGGATGCCTAGGACTTTTGGCATTCCTGTTTATTGTAAAAAAGCCTTCAGAGCCTCATTGTAATCATCTTCTTGCGAATGCGAGTAGCCGTCACATCTCTTCTCAGAGATAAGCTGCCACCATTCTAGCGAGTCTTTCACTCTGTATTTTCTGGTCTACGTACATTCTTTGATTAATAGAAATGGGTATTATTATTGTATATGTATGTTTATGGTTGCATCTCGATACATTTATGTTATATTATTGAATACTCTGGAATATCTACGTGCATTTCTTTATTATATCTCAGCTCATTTCATCGAAAATCATCTGGATCGGTGGTATCATAGCATGTTGCTCTTAATCGTTTTTGATTACATGTCCCCGATGAGTTCCGAGTATAACAAGTTGGGTCGAGCTTGTCTCTCTGCAGGGACAATGGCTCGTATGCCCAAGAAACCCTCAATGGGAGAAAAAAAATGATGGAATGACGATCTATCGATCACATTTGTGAGCAAGCTCTCACCTTGACAGGAGGAGGAATGAGAAATGATGGAGAATTTTTTCCCACATCCTTCAGCATCCGATAGCATGAGCATCTTCATCAAACAACCACTTTGGAGTCATCTAAGCCTTTCAAGGTACAAGTTAATTTTGGCATTCAGGTATTTGAAGGTCAAATAGATCGCGGATACCCTAGATAAATGGTTAAATGCTGCTGGAAAGGTTATTTTCTCTGTTCATGAATTTTTAGACAAGGGAAGAGTCGCCTTCAGCACTCCTTAAGGCTCTCTCCATGTCAAACATTGGTGGGAAACTACTTGGAGCAAAGTTCCAGTCACGGAATATCACGGATCCGATCCACTTGGGATTTTTTGTGTGGATCACGGTAAAAGGAACAATATTACAACTGTTGGAAACTATAGGGACCGATTATATGAGATGGACAACAACTATGAGAGAGGACTGTCGATTCGGGAGTTCACTAATAGTTTCCATACCTTGCGCTGAAATTTGGGTATCAAAGACCTCGAGCGACATTTGGTTATGAAATATCGTGGAACTCTACACAGATACATCCAAAGCGAAATGGATTTTTTGGACATCAACATCATTAGATGCGGCTTATAGATATCTTGTTAAAATCGGCGAGAAATTTAAGCACCGAGAACAAAGCGGGAGTTAGTGCGCAAATCCACAACAACCAAAGTATGACAAAGATAGCCCTAACAAGCAGTCTCAAACCGGTCCAAACCACTTAGAAAGAAGGGTTATGGGAAGATAAAGAAGGACACGGAAAATGGTGTGATTTCCCTGAAAGCCCACAACACAACATCCCGATGAATGTAAGCTCCAAAACAGTTATTGGTGGGCGAGATCAAAGACGAGGAGCCAAACCGTGATTCAGAACCTGATTCTGAAAACAATGGTAAAACACAGATCATCTGCTTGAGACCCATTGTGTTACCAGCGCAGCAATTCAACAGAGAGAACCAACGGATCGGGGAAGGGGAGCGCATTTTCTGTTCACGGATGTGGGTGAAGGGACCCAGCTGCATTTTATTGATAAGCGGAAGCGGGAAGAACCTCCTTCGGTGAGAGGTCAATAAGCGGTTGGGATTGTGACAGCACCACACCCACAACCATACGACGTTGGGTGAAGCTTCCCCAAGAGGACGAGAGATCTTGATGGTCCATTGACGGTCTTGGGTGTCATCACGGCATCCAACCCTTCAAGGATGAGGTATTATGTGATATTTGCCATTGGATGTATGTGATGTTCTCTTGGAGCCAACCATATATGTGGGCATGCATCGCACATTTATGAGTCTCGACCTAAATGAATTAATCATTGTTGTTACTTTGGGGGTCATCTCTGCAGAATACCGGAGGTAGTTCCAACCTCGCCCCACCTAAACAACTGTATAAAGGTAGTATCTCATACTACGGAATTTAACTTCTTCACAATCTATTCCAAAGGTGAACAAAAGGATACTTGAACCACCAACCCATTTGCAGCACCTTCTATCCAACGGAAGCGGGTCAACAAGGTTACAGCAAATTACCAAAAGATTCCCTTACGCACACAACCATCTAAAGCCAGCGGTAGGTTTAAAAGGTCCAAACCTTCAAGCCAAAGGTTAAATTAGCCTTCAACAAGCAAAGCAATGCCACTTCTCTAGCAATGCAAGTAGATCACCAAGATTAAGATTGATATTCGCTTTCCCTCTCGAGACTCAACTCAATGGAGACCATTTACTCCTAAGGAGGAGGATTGATCCAAGTGGATAAAGGTGGCCACCCACCTTCTCTAAGCCCAAAACAATGTTCTAGCAATTTTGGCAATTACTATTTTAGCAGTTTTTAAACTTCTGGGACCATTTTGAATCCCTAAACAACATTTTATGGGCACAGAAGTTCCCAAACAATAGCCAAAGGCATTATTGAGCCCCCAAATGAATCTCCTAAATGGCTGCTTTCCAGCGAGCTATCCTGCGCCTAAAGCGGAGTCATTATGCAAATGTTACGACCCCGTGATGTTGATGTACTCACTTACCAAATGGGGCCCACAACACATCTCCTAGGGTTAGGGTTTTGGATGCCTAGGACTTTTGGCATTCACATTTATTGTAAAAGGCCTTCAAAGCCTCATTGTAATCATCTTCTTTCGAATCAGCGCAACCATCACATATCTTCTCGAGGAGATAGTGCCACCCTTCTGGCGGTCTTTCACTCGTATTTTTACGATCGTATTGCATTTCTTTGATTAATAGAAATGGAGTGTATTCTGTATATGTCGTGTTTATGGTTGCATCTAAAATACATATGAAATCGTGTATTACTGTATATCTGTGTTTATGGTTGCATCTCTGATACATTTCTGTTATATTATTGAATATCTAGAATATCTCTATGCATTTCTTTATTATATCTCTGCTCTCATTTCGTGCCGAAAATAATCCGGATCATCTGTCTTCTAGGGTTCATGTGCCTTTTGTCAGTACCATTTCTTCGCCATGCCACATTCCCATGTGGAGTAGGGTTTCCCCTGGAAATCCCTCTATAGGTGAATTCAACCTCAGTAACCAATTGCTACAGTTGGAAAAACAAGTAACCAATATAAATAAGTACAAGTTAAAAATAATGACGCCAAGGACCACGAAATTCAAATTATACTTCAGACATTGGTTACATAGGGAGAGAAAATTGTAAAATTGTGTTAGGAAAATAAAATGTTAAAACACTTCCTAGTGAGACAAATTCTCCAGAATTCAATAGGCTCCAACTTCACAATAACATCAAAATTCAATAAGCTCCAACTTCACAACAACGTCAAACTATAGTTAAAATTTAGAGTTAAAATTGAAGTTTTCTAAACTTTTCTATGTATTGTAAATTCCAATATGTGCAAGGCACCTATATAAGGTTGTATACTAGTAGGCATAGTAGGAAAGTTAAAGTCTTCAAGGACGACGCCTTCTTCTTTTGGAGGGAAGTTAGACATGTTTTGAATTTTTGCCCGCATAATTTTGCTGAAACTTTGTAATCTTGCATAGTATGGAAGTAATGTTTTTATAATACCAAAATACCCGTTTTTGTTAAAGAAAAAAAATAAAATTAAAGAAAACCGTTTTATATTTTAAATAGTAATAACATGGTTGAATTCATAAAACCATTAAGAGAGGATGCGACATCAAATGAATTTTATAAGGTTTTGTATGAAAGAAATGTGAAGGTTAAATAGAGATTTTTGAAACAAAGTTTCGGGTTCAATTCATGAAAACGTGTCACATTTTCTATTGGATGAATGAAACTTTAAAATTAAGAAAGTTAGCACAATTCTAAATTTACAAGGTCAAGTGCTACTGTAAGGCGATAAAAAATTATAACAGGAACACAAAACCTCTATGTTATAAAATTATGATATATAAATATGTTATAAAATTATGATATATAAAAAGAAAAAATAAATAAAAATTGTGAATACATTGGAATTTGGAATTTGCATAGTCCAATTTATAATTGTCTCTAGTTTAATTAATGATGGATTTGTGTAGTCCATTTGAAAATAACATGAAAAGTTGATATATTGAAAAAAGGATTAAAAAAAATAAAGGTTTTGTTGTTTTTGCACCCCAAAACACCAAGATGGTCAATGTCAAAGCTAAATCCAAAGCAACCAAGATAACAAACATGTAGGTAAAATTTTTCAAGCTAGTCAAGAAATTCTAAATGCTAGGAACATACAAACATTATTTTTACTATTAAGATTTCTTTGAGGTCTAAATACTTAGTTCTTCCCTGAACATGGTCAATGCTCCCTAACCCATCCATCTCATCCAAAATCTGCTAGTGGAACTCATATTCCACTTAGAAGCTAAGTATCACATATACATACCTATGCGATGGTTTGGGGCTTCATCCCTATCCCTTGAGCCTTGTAAGCTTCATTTAGGGTCCAAGGCCCTAGATTCCCCCCCTTAACCACGATGAAGGGATTGAGAGCCATTTTTTGTGCACAAATCCTTCTAATGGTGCCCATATCCCACATGGAGGCCAAAAATCCAATAGAGATTGCACATGTAGTTGTTTGAGGCCTCATGTATGGTGCTTATGCTCTAGGATTTTCATCAGGGCCTAAATGTTGATTTCATATGACTTCATACATTATAGGTGTGTAGTGAGAGGAATGTAGCATATGACTTCATGCATTGTGGGTGCCCATTTTAGATAATATCATTTTTTCTTTTGTTATTCTTCAATGAAACTTGTACTGACGTGTTTGACTAAGTATTCTCATAGTATGACCCTAGTGTATCCACCATCATTGTGTTATTGATGCAATTGGACACAAAATATAGCTTTTGTTGCATGGTACTTGTACTCACCTTTTTATGAGATTTTAAACTCTAGTGGTTTTTTCCTTGGTCGAGTGACTAACCATGAAAAAAAATATGTGTGGTTGTTTTCAAAGGACTACTTAATGAATCTTGATCTATGAGAATTAAAATAGGGCATAAGAAGATTATGTTTCCTCATTGACCAAGGTCTAAGTCATGAGTGCCATACACGGTGAAGAAAACCTTTTGGCAGTGTGGATATCTAACTTTGAGGCTAAATAACCTTTAGAGAGAATTTACGAGGTGGTTATTTCATGGTACTTGAGCTTGAGAAGTTTTTTGTAGGGCTTAAGGATGCTTTTTTTCTCCCTCGACTGTGGTATAGGCCCTAAGACCCATTCTTATTGTGTAAACCATACTAACGATGTGATATATCCAAGTGAGAATTGGACATGATGTGTAAGAATGTGGTAAGTTTGGTATGTGGATTACCATTTTATTATATTACAATTAATATGGAATAATAATATAATATTAAGCTACAATTGGGGTTATAAATTCATAGTAGCACCATGGGCGAAATGAACCAACATGTGTGGAAGTAGGGTGATCCCAAAAATATTATTTTATTGTTGTAACAAACATAAATATATATAATATGTAAATATAAATAAGTAATAAGTAATTATTAATTATGAAGAGACGTGACATATGAAAGGTCATGTCTCTTATGAAATGGAACCCCTATGCGGGATATATATACAACTCCTCATTCCTCATTATATCATCTCATTCATATTATATTCTTATACAATTATTATTAAATATATTTCTATCCTTAAATGGATTATTGCGTATTGTCCTATTTATATTGGATATTTACATAGTGAACCAAACAGGTTCACTATGTAAATATCCAATATAGGACAATACACATTAATCCATTTAAGGATAGAAATATATTTAATAATAATTGTATAAGAATATAATATGAATGAGATGATATAATGAGGAATGAGGACTTGTATATATATCCCGCATAGGGGTTCCCTTTCATAAGAGACATGACCTTTCATATGTCACGTCTCTTCATAATTAATAATTACTTATTACTTATTTATGTTTACATATTATATATATTTATGTTTGTTACAATTTCTCTAGCCAAGTGTCTAGGTCTAAGGCATTCTTATCTTTTTTCCTTATGTGTGCCTCATGTTTTGATTTCCCAAGCTTCATGGAAATGCACATTCTCTCCATTCAAGTGTGGTGTTCATGCAATATTTGGGGATGGGTATCCACTCAACCTTTGGAAAGTTATTCATTCACCCATTTTATGGGAAATTAATGGGGAGTGCATTATTCCAAGGGGATACGATACCATGACTTGCTGTAATAATGGGTAATTGTTAAGAAAAAGAGGAAATTAAGTTGTAGCTCAGATTACCTAGTTCCCAGTATTAGGGATTCCCTAGCCATCATGTACTGGAGTGGTCAAGGGAAGGGATCTCGAGGGACTATTTAATAGAGAAGGGAATGCGATTCCTTATGTTGTGTAGGATGAGGGGGAAGAGAGGCTGGTTGAGTGGGATTGACGTAGTGAGAATGGTTTAAAATGTTAATTCCTTAGCTATGATATCCAAAAATTGGGTTGAGTGAGAATAACTACAACCATATCTAGTAAATTCAATATTGTTGTTTCATTTCCTAGCATGGGGGTGGAACCTACATGTGTTGGTGCTTCTGGCTAGGTGGAAAAAGACACTGATGGATCTATTTGGCCAAGTGCAACCATTAAAACATATAAGTAAAATTAGTTATTTTGTTTAATTATTAAAGATTAACATTTGTGTCTCCACTGTGTCTAAAGATTACATGCTTAATTGAAAAATGGAATTTAGCATCGTATTAGGAATGCATTTTGGATATTCATCATATTAATTCAAATGGCCTATGTTCTATAAATTAATTTTATGCTGTGCCAAATGGATGTAATAAGCAGTGCAGGTATCATAAAAGGTACAAGAATCATGGAATTAATGTTATTATTGTATGGAAAAGGATTGGATATGTATGTTTCTATGTTTTCCCACATATATTAGTTATTAATATTCCATGTTTCAACAAAAACTATGGTCTATGTGTTGAAATGTTTGAATGTGTACATGGGAAATTAATGAATTTGTTATAGGTAATGTTCTTTTCGATGCTAATTTATACTTGCCTATAAATTATACAATATTTTGTTGAGTAGAGCTTCACTTGGACAACTTGGGATGTCATAATATGGTATAGAGATTTATTAAATTCCACTTTTTGCATTGATTTCACTCGACTTTACATCAATGGTGTAATTGACTTTTTATCAAGTATCCCATCCCTTCAATAGTAGTACCGAAGGGGTTGGGTATATTCAAAATGATGCCCATATTTCTAATTAGAGGCCAAAGATCCCTTAGAGGTATTGGGTGGTTGTTTGAGGAATGATTCACAAAGATTGATCCTAAGAGTATTAAAAAAGGGCTTATGCAACTTATTTTATAGCCTTAATTTCCACCCTACAGTGTCGGGAAGAACATTTAGAAGATGAAATTTGAGACACACTCTTTTGATTAGGTTTAGTAAAATTTTTGAGGATGGTCACTAGTCAATTTTCCATCACAGAGTGATAGGTCTCCATTCACACCTATGACACAATGTGACATATCACCAACTCACGGTGTACAGATAGAAACCACCCATGTAACCTTCTAGATTCAAATTTTTTCAAGGAGGTAAGTGATGGATGAGTTGGGTTTTCGTGGCATGAGCCTTGGAACTCACAAAAATCAAGTCTCCATTGGTTTCTAGATTATATAGAAGCTCTCCCAAGCCTCTTCCAAGAATATATATAAGGAAGGCCAATATTGAGCATGAGGAGGAAGATTCAATCACATAGATATGCTACCAAAATTAAGAGGAGGATCACTTCCATTTAGGTTTCCTAGCTTGGGTGATAGCCGAGGAAGAGCAAGGATCAAGGAGCAAGGAGAAATGCATAATTATATTGAGGTACATTTGTATTGATCAATTTCTTTTACATTGATTAATAGATCATTGGTTTTCCCTTCCAATTTTTTGTATTTCAATTGCAAATGTTCATATATGATGTATTTCCTTATAAATTAGAATAGATACAATCTAGATCTAGGATTCTAATACTAGGAAGAGAATTATAATGGTATTTTTTTTGTCTCTCATGTGCAGGGAGAAGGTTGTAGGATTTGGAGTTTGAACTTTAGGACTGCAACAACCAATACATACGAGGAGAACCTTCAATAATTAGGTATGACACTCTACCATTTCCTAGAATAGTTACAAATATGTTTGCTTGCGTCTAGGAAATCCATAGGAGTCTAAACCTATTGTCTGTCTAGGATCAGTAGGAAAATCCTAGGGATATATTTCTATCCCATTGGTAATATTTGTCCGTAACAGAGTTGGTGACTCCACCGGGGAAAGATCTTTGATTCTTCTCTAGTTTAAATTCCCTTTCTTGTTTATCTCTGTTGTCTATTTCTGAGTCAGTCACTATCTTCCTTAGCACTCTCTCAGAGAGTAGATCTCTGATATCGAGAAGATATGAGCCATATATTTTTATTTTTCCCAAAATTTGCAGAGTGTCACTCTTGGCCTGTTGACAACAAAGAGACAAGTTGTTGTTTTCACTATTGCTGAATAGCGACCTCTTGTAGAGGGTCACTAGTTGTAGGCCTTGTAGGCCACGACTTCCCATGTAGGAATGTAATTTGCATATTTTTCATATTTTTCTTGATAAGATCTAGATGCATTTGGTCTGTTGAGTCTGTAATTGATCTATTTCCCTGGATCCTCTCTCTATTTGATCCTTTTGTGTCAACTTTGATCTTGGATTTGGACTTGAGGTGTTCTTGAGTTGTTTGGTTGGGTTTCTTGATTTTATTTGCTTTATGTTTACTGACTAGTTGAGTTGGGATGTGTACCCAACAAATTTGATCATATTTGGTAGTGTGTTTTATCTGGATGTGTTTGGTTGATTTTCCTTTTACAATTATTTTTACATCGCTAGATCCATTTTCCTTAGGAGTTTTGGGATGTGATTCTGGTAGATACATTGGAGTGTGCTTCGATGCATCACTACCAATTTCCTACAACCATTTCTTGTGGATTATTGGTTTTTAGTTTGCAAATTTCTTTTCTTCCTTAGTTTAAGAAACTTTTTTCATTTCAAGTGAAAAAACAAAAAATGAAAAAATTGCATGCATAAATCTT
This sequence comes from Picea sitchensis, assembly GCA_010110895.2. Taxonomy (NCBI): domain Eukaryota; kingdom Viridiplantae; phylum Streptophyta; class Pinopsida; order Pinales; family Pinaceae; genus Picea; species Picea sitchensis. The sequence continues at coordinate 11,664 of SNQJ01S0146138.1, forward strand.
TTGAGCATTTGGAACAAAGTGCATTATTGTGTTTGGTTCAAAGATTTCATTTTGTTCTCGGATTTTCTTGCATGGTTGCTTGGTGATTGTGAGGTTGTATTGTGAAACTTGCAAACAAAAAAGCTTCTTTCTTTCCCATAGATAGAATTCATCAAATTGAAAAATTTGCATTGTTTTGGTTTGGTAAAGATTCATAACAACACTAAAACGTTTCATCCATTTCCTTTGACTTAACAACAACTATAATTAAAATAATTTGTAATCTTTTAATCAACTAGACTCTTTTTCTTTCTAACACACCAACATTAGATAGGACTTAAGGCCTTAGTGTAGGCTTGGAGAGTTAACTCTCCAAGGCCACAAAATGAAACCTAGAGTCATTAAAGAGTGCATAAATCCATTCTCACAACTAGTGTGTCGGGATCCTCCTCTAACACATGAGTTAAGTAGGTGGTCGCATTGGGGAAAGTAAGGTGATTACTCCTCTCCACTTGTATTAGTGTTTGCTAAATTTCTTTGACTACTACATATATGTGAGTTTCATTGGTTCCAAACATCTCTGTGAGGTAGCACTTTTGAGGCTTCAAGCTTAGTTACCCTTGCCATACGTGTGGTCAGACCTGTGACTATTCACCTGCTCATTGATTGTGAGGTGGTAACCTTAGTGACCACTCCTAGGTACCTATAGAGCTGACTATAGGTGGGACATACCTGTTGTTAGGGACCTAACCTCCCTAACCCCTCACGTATGTAGAATAATATAATTTCATGTAATAAAGGCCAATATTAATAAGGCCTAGCAATAAGGAAGAATAATTTAAATTTAAGAAGACATAATAGAATGTTAGGGACCTAACCCCTCATGTAGGTAGAATAATATATTTCCATGTAATAAAGGTCAATATTAATAAGGCCTAGCAATAAGGAAGAATAAATCCAATGTAAGAAGACCTAATAGAAGCTTTCGCTTCTAGAAGGATCTTCGTCTAGATGGTTCTTTTGATAGACATATTTAGTATAAATAGGAGTCGAGGGTATGAGAAATTTTGTCTTGGATATTATTGTAATAGAGCTCTGCTCTGCTGTAGGTTTCCCCCTCAAAGAGGCAAGTGACCATTTCTCTTGGCAATCAAAGTGTTATTTTGTTATCATTTTGGTATTATCGTGGTGTTGTTCTGGTTATATTTTTGTTCATATGCCATTTATAGCTATTTATTTCTATTCTACATACTTTTTATATTTGGAATATTACAAGTGGTATCAGAGCACCTTCCTCGACAGAAAATTGTGGGTTAATGTTTTTCAGGGTAGAGGCGTATTCCAGCGTCTTTAAGCTACAAAGATCTGTCGTTACGCACATAAACCCGCGGTCGGGGATTCATACATGCATGAAATACAAGTGGTACTTAAGCGCACATTTGTTGGACAACCTTGTAACCCTTGTTGGTACCCTTTCGAGTGGTAGCGCATTAGACAACACCTATATACAGATCAACCTAGATCTCTTGAAGCCCTCCATAAATAAACCGATCGACCACCTGACTGCTATAGTGCCACCAAGAACAAAACTCGGGAAGATACTCTCTAGTACCTGGGTAGTCGGGTAGTACGACTAAGGGTACGGTCTAGCCTCCTTAGTTGGTGCCCTGAGATATTGGGTCGAGTACTACTGTTGGACCCCGCACATATATCAGAGAGCTATAGCACAACACAAACCCTTTTCTGTAGAGCCCTTGAATACCTAATCCTTGGGATGGAAACAAAAACAGAATAGATAAGATCTATTGTGATGCAATTGTGTCTCATGCATTCAAGTTACGAAATTACTACACATTTCTTCCTGTTACGAATTTGAGCATTTCATCACTGCAATATTCTTTCGATCGGAGTATAACACCGCAGGAGTTAAAAAAAAAAAAGTATGGATCCTGTTGGCACCATTATTTGATACCTATTCTATTGATTTTCTCTCTTCCCCCTGATCGCAGTAATACCTATCATTTTTAAACATTTTTTTTTGTGGACCCAACCTCTTTCTAACACCCTTATTTGGGCTTTACCCCATTGGATTCACCTCGTTGACCTGATCGTTGTGATACACTTCACCCATAACCCATTTTCTGCGTGGTCCCACCCGCCCCTTTTTGTGTTTCCTAGTCATCATGGCCCATACCCATAGCCAAGACTTGGAAGCTCGCTTCAATACCTTGCACTCCAATTTCACAGAAACCCAACAATAAGTGTGATAGATCAATGCCAATATTCTCTCCATCAATCAAAAAATGCATTCCTCCATCGCGGCTTCAGTCGCTACCTCAATCGAGGAACATAGACAAGAGCTCAAACAAGACATTACTACCCAACTTGAATATGTCGCTGTGATGATCTGCGCTAAGCTTCATATCCTTGTAGATCTTCCCTTATCTGACCCAACTTTGCATACCGAATGTGAATCTTCCTCTCATTCCCAGAATTTTCAGCCCCATCACTTTCAGCGTGAGCTATGGCTTTCGCATGTGGATGTGACCAAATTTGATGGATCGAATCCCACTGGCTGGATAACTCAAATGGAACATTATTTCTCTTTGTATGGCATTAAGAATGAGTTGTCCAAACTTTGGTATGGTGTTCTCCATCTAGATCAATAATGTTGGCAATGGAGGAAAAATTCTCGCCATGGGTATGTGGCTTGGACACACTTTGTGGCAGAGCTTTATGAACGCTTTGACACTGAAACCAACCATTTAGTCCGTTTTACAAAGTTGAAACAATCTGGCATAGTGGAAGACTTTACAACTGCTTTTGAGCGACTGTCTTTTCGTATAGAGGGTATGTATGATTCATTTTTCCGAGAATATTTTATCACTGGCCTCAAGGATGAGATTCATTCTCATGTCTTCATGGCTCGGCCTCAGAGTTGGGTGGATGATACTAAAAGAGATAAGGAAGCACAACATGTTGTCTCTTCTCAAAACCACAAACCCTCCTTTATTCCTCACACTAAACCAATAACTCCCACTCCTCCTTCTACTCCATTCAAGTTCCAAAAATTGACCAAGGCCGAAATGGATGAACACCAACTCAAAGGCCTTTGTTATAATTGTGATGACAAATATTTTTTGGGACACAAGTGTAAGGAACAAAATATTTTTATGGCCATATCAGAGGATGTTTTAGAAGAGGATGTTGAGGCTCCCCTTGTGTTTGTGTCACCTGAACCCATAGACATAACCCCTCCCTCAGACCCTCCTGAAGTAGAACCGACCATTTCCCTAAATGATCTCACTAGCTTCTCTACTCCCCAAACCCTGAAGCTAATTGGTTACATCAAGCATAGGAAGGTCATCATTCTTGTTGATGGTGGAAGCACACATAATTTTTCAAATGCATAGTCAACCACTTCAATACAGATCAACAAAAAATTTCCTTCTTTGTAAGTGAAGCATCCATTACATATGCTTTCCGTCTTCTTTCCATTCCATACATTATTTAAAAGACAATTGTATATTTTTTGACATTGTTGAACAACTCTTTTGGCATAGATGGCTATTGATTTTCTAGACTTCCTGTCTCAAACTGAATTTTCAATTCCATGTTCACTCTTTACGATTTTCAACGAAATATCATGTTAAGTTTTTTGCATTTGTTGCTACTTACTTTCATTTCGCCAAATGATATTTTGACCTTTATGCTATGATTTGTAAATTTTGTATCAAATAGTGAATACTTATAATATAATTGAGCTTGGTTCTTTGCTAGGCCTTTCTTTCCTTGTTAATGTTTACTTAACAAACCTGCTCCATTCTCAATTTTTTTTTTAAAATTTTGTGTACGATGAAAATTGATCTCGGTCCTTTAATTACTTAAAAAAAGGAGGAATATGTATCCTGCTCATTGTGTTTTCAACACTTAAATCCCTTGGAGATCAATAATATTGATTGAACATTTTCTAGTACACTAACACATCCCTGTGTAATATCTTTTTTTTCCATTCTTCTCATTTAAGAAAACAATTTTTCCATTAAGATGGAAGTTTCAGAATTCCTTTGTTTTTTTACTTCCTTTCATCTCTTCAGTGATCTACACATTTTGTTTTCTAATCTTTTCTTAAAGAACCAGTGATGCCAGTAACTATTTTTTGATATGTTATTATAAATTTCAACCTTATGCACAAGGAACATCTATTGTGTAGGGAGATCTACCCCATTTCTTCCAGCAAATCCTAACATGTGCACACTTTGCATTGTTTACCACACATCCTAACCTACACACATTTTACATTACTTCTATCCCATCCTCACTTCCACAGACTTTACATTTCTTCTTTCTTATTTTTCATCTTTCAATAAAGATGCCACAATCTCAATATTATTTTTCAAATGCATAATCAACCACTTAAATAGAAAAAAACCGGAAACACAAAGCATCAACTCAATCATAGACCATGACAAAGCACATCAACTATTTCTCATATTAAACTCTATAACCTATATTTCAAACTTATTTATGAATTTTGTGATTGCTACTCCATGTCCACTTCTATGACATATACAACCTAAAATACAAAATGTTTAATTTTAAAATTAATTTTTTTTTTATATATAAAAAATAAGGGTATTATTTTGTACCTTAAATCTCATAGCTTACAAATTTTAAGTATATATAAAAAAAATAATTTAGTAAATGATATATGTAATATGGTTTGATCCAGGTGGATATCGGTGGCCGCCCACCTCTTCCAGCTGGCTCACATACAACTTTCATCTTGGTAGTTACCGTTTTCATTTTGGCACTTTTTTTAACAATTTTTGGAGTCCCAAACTTTCGGGGCCATTTTGAGGCCCTAAACGATGTTTTTTTGGACTTTTGGGAGGACAAGGGTTACCAATATCATACATTATACTTGGTGGAAGTTTTACTTCTTGAATAGACCTTTCCGACAAGGTATCGAACGCCTAAAATGGAGATCGTATGCAAAAGTTACGACCCCGAGAAGTTGATGCACCGACTTACCCCATCGAGGCCCATATGAATTTTGGCGCTTCATCTCCTAGGGTTAGGTCTTTGGATGTCTAGGGTTTTCTTATTAGTTCTAGATACTAAAAAGGCTCATAGGCCTCATTGTAATGTGCTCAGACGAATGCGCGTAGCTGCCGCATCTCTTCTTAGAGATTAGCTACCACCATTCGAGCAAGATTGTTTTCATTCTAAATTTTATAGTTTCAACATATTTCTTATTTAATAGAAGTTAAGTTCAACTGTATCTCTGTTATTGTTCTCTGCATATCTGTGTTAATGTTATATATATGTGTTTCATTTGGTTTCTCTCATAAATATGGATCAGTGGTATCAAAGCGGTATGCTCTTCATTTGTTTCTCTATGCATGTCCCCAACGAGGTTAGGGTATAAGCAGTTGGGACTTGAACCAGTTGAGCCTTTGCAAGATCGGCTTCACCGAACCTGACAGTCACCCATGGGGGAAGAAAAGAGAGACGATGGGGTAGGATATCCCTTTAAACTATTTCTTGAGGAAGCCCTCTAGCGACAAAGGAGCGATATGATGGATAACTTTGCACAAATCCTTCGACGTCTGCCAACATGCAACACATCTACCTCAAGCGGAGGCACCACCCCCTTTATGGTAAAAATCAATTTTTATATTCCTATATTTTAAGGTCAAATATATGTGGATGTTGTATACAAATGGTTAAACCTTCTAGAAGGGTATTTTTCTGTCCACAAATTTTCTGATAGAGAAAATATTACATTTGTGCTTCTCAAGGCCATCTCCCATGTCAAAGATTGGTGGGAGACTTTTGTTTGGGACTTATCGGTAAATGTAGACATAATCAGATCTCCCTAGATCCACCTAGATCTAGAACAAAACAAAACAAGACATGATGCTTTCCCTAAGCTCTAATCATTGAGTTTACTATCTAACAAGGGATAAGCAACATACCGTTTAAATATCGCTTCTCCTTTTTGTCGTCATCCTAGCTTCACTCCAGTGCTCCTGTGATATTATACCTACAAGAGAACACAAGCCAACCAAAGTGAATTCAATATAGCACACTCAAAGATAACCTATGTATGTGATCAAGGAATCATACAATAAAACGAGATGAGTTTTATGGGAAAGAAACATATCACTGTATTATAAATAATGAAAGTGGATATTACAACCAAAGCCTTGATGTTGCAAGGTCCCCTTCCGATGACCCTTTGCTCCAACACACACAACTTCTCCAAACTTTAATGAAGAATATTCACAATGACTTGATGAACTAAGATAGAGCCCTCAAGTATGAACTGAAGTAGAATTTCTCATCCAATCCTTAGCCTACTCAATAATAATCTTGCTTGAATCAACCTTCATTAACCTTAGCCTTTTCCATGTGAAATCCCTCTTTATATAGGGGAAAAATAGATGGTTAAAGAGATTAGGATGATCCCACCAAATCAGAGAAGTGAGTAGGATCCCAACCATACAGATGCCACCTCACCTTCTAGAAGATCCTCTTCTAGAACTTTCGTGAAGGTCGACCTTTTCTTAGCCTTTTGGCATCGTCACACCCCAGTTGTAGAGAAACCTACAGAGACATCACAAACCAGTTTTAGGGTAGAGTGTGACGACGAGGCATCGTCGCGCCCTACTTATGATGCAACCTACAACAACCTTCCTCAACAGAGTTTTTTGGAAAATGAAGCGAGACACTTTCCTCATGGAGAAAGGATCTTTTTTGGAACATGAACACATGTTATCAGTGGATTAATTAAGATGACCAAAATAATGTGTAACATAATGCCTCCCAAAGTATGAGGCTGGAACTTAGGATAGCCGAAATACTTTGTAAAATGTGTGTGTGTCGGAAACAAGGAGTGCATCATTCGGGAACCTACAAGTAGTCAAGCATCAACATAATAATATACCATCATCCGAGGTAGGAATTCCCATACTCAAATTACAAAGTGTCAAATGAGTCATGACCACTAAACATACACCATGGATCCATGTCATCGCGAATCGACATAGCCACCCAGAATACGCTGTGGATCTATGCTTTAAATACTTCAAATTCGGGAATAACCATGAGATATATAAAGTGGATCTATGTGTCAAGACAAATCATGAATACTCCATCGCAGCCTGGACTAGAATGGTGTGACCCGGGGTCTTCATTTCCATCGTTCTAAGTACGAATCTGACCATGCGATTACATGTGCTGAAGTCGAACATGGTAGAAACCACTTGATTACTGGTCAATGATGAGAAACATTAACAATTGCGAGGAAAATCACCATTGATGTCAATGACTCCCAAGGTATTCCAATACAATTCCACAAGTGTGAATAAAGGAGTTGAAGTCAAACACTCGAGAGAATATTCCAATCAGGGGCCAATGATGTGAACCCACTATCGAAAGTGAAGAAACCTTCCATTGAGGCATGTAGGCTCTAAGGCATTGAATGATTTATAAGTCTTGATCCTGGATAATGAGTTGAAGTCAATAGGAAAAGACACATCAAAGGAGGGCCTTGATATATCCCCCATCAATGACACAAAATGAGTAACAAATTTGAGATAGATTAGAGCATGAAATGATTCGAAACTGACACAGGGAAGGCCGACATGGTAGAAAATTTATAACTGTAGATGGTTGACTCAAGAGGAGGCTTATTAAGGCTGGACTTCTCTTGAACATATAAATGACACGACAATGGTGTTGGCAGCCTTGAATCAAGGAGGACCCAACATATGGACATGTGAGTGGTCAAACCAGAGATGAATGGATTTCCCAACCCAGATTCAAATGACAAAGGGGGTTGTCATGTTCAAGAGAGACTATTACTACCACTAACACATATACAGAGACACATTTCTTTCCCAAATTTTCCCCCAACATTCCTGGCGAGTACCTCTTTATTTTTATGCAATCTTGAGGAGGATAACATATGCTTGTTGATGTAATCTCATCCTTCGGGCGAGTCCCTCAGAGTATGTTTAACGAACCCTAAGAAGGAGTGGTTCGATCCCATATGGGTCTTTCTATGTTTGTTTAACGAGTCCAAAGGGAGAAAACTCGGGGGTTTTCATGTTTAGAGAGTCTGAAAAACACTTAAAGAGGACTCCACAAGTTATTTTTTCGTAAGTTAATCCGATGAGACCGAAAAAGTGATAATCTACTACCAATCAAATGTTTTCTTCAAATACTTTTATGAGCGTGAAAAAAACAAGGTTTCTCCACAATATTTTCATTTTTACGGAGCATGAAAAGAGCTTAAAGGATACTCCATAGGTGTCGTTTTCCGTGTTACCATCACGAGTACGAAAAATATGACAAAAGTGTACTTGGTTACGTTCTCATTGATTTACGAGCATGAGAAGGAACAAAACCTAAGCTCAGAGTTTTTCCTGAAAAACTCTAAAAGGATCTGTACAGGCGACAAATGTATAAAACAAAACCCAAAAAGATGTATCCCTATTTAATATTCCACTCCTAGATTTCTCACCTGCAAAAAATCAAACACTTGTAACACCATTAGAAGTCTAGGGTTTAGGTGAAATATATTAAAATAATATAAAAAATGAAATGGAAAAGTGAAAAGTGAATAAATATGAGTAAAAACTTATTTTTACCATTTCATTGTTACTCCACCTAAACTTTGTTCAAAACCCCCCTTTTTACCTCAAACTTCCACTGCAGATTGCGGGAGGCATGGTGGACCATTTGACGAATGGACTTTGTAGGACATGTAATTTTCACCTCCTTCAAATTTTCATGGATTTGTTTTTTCTTTTCATTGGTTAGAAATGTATTTTTAGGTCGCATTTTCTAGGGTACTTACACCCGGAGGTCATCGCAGACGCCCTATATCATTCCCAATGATGAACCACAGTCATCACAAGCGACCTTTAATCTATAATTTGATGACTCCACACTGTATGGGCTAGCTAGCCTGCGATGTGCGCAAAACCAAAAAAGTTTTAAGATGTTTCAGCCAATAAAAAGTGTCCAGGAGAAAGATGAAGATGAAAATGCCTCTTTTATGTTCCATTTCAAGTTTTCTACAGTAAGGATGTTGGAATGGTGAGAGAGAGAACATGAGGATGAAGATTACTTCGCCGGGAATGACCCGGGAATAGTAAATGCCCTCCGAAAGTGTGGACTGCTAAAATTCTTAAAGATCTAGGGCATGAGGGCCCAGTTGAGATTACTGGAATACTTAGTCCATATGTGGGACGTAGACCAACATGTATTCCATGTGGGGACTCACATTGTTGAGATAGATATCGAGGATATCTACTTTTTGACTAGGTTGTCTCGCCGAGGGGCTCGAGTTACACTAAAAAGTAGAGGAGGTGGCGAGCCTATGAGCCATTATGTCAGTGCACATTTCATTCCAGGTGCTAAGAGACATAGCGACAAGTTCGATGTCCAATATGTCCGTGACTTACCTCTACGGACTATCTTATACACCATCGTGCATATGGCGGGGAGTGTAGCTCCCCATATGGCCATTCAGCGAGATTTCCAGTATGCACTGGAATGCATGGAGCCCTGAGTTTTCAATTGGAGTGATGGGGTTCTCAGAAGCATGAAGAAACAATTGACCAAGTGTAGGAGAGGTGACTTGAAACAATTCAGATACAAATCGATTTTGGTGTCCTTCTTCCTGGAGAGGGTTCCAAACTTGTGACTACAGGTAGAGTGGGGCATACCAGCCCCACATGATCCAAGAATGAAGAGGTGGTGTGACCTCATGGCTCGGCATGTGACGGGTCCTATCGTCAGGTATAATAACGTTTTCTTTGATTGGTTGAGGCCCTAGATGCTTATGGTAGATGACTACGCATATGTCAAATTGAACTTCCGAGGTGATCCAGACTTGGTTCTTCCTGAAGGCTCTCAATGGGGGAACATAGGTAATAAATATATTTTGTTTTATAATGTTTTTGTAATTTTTAAATATGAAACATTTTTATGTTCTTAATCCGATGACTAATAAAAAATCTCTTTGACGATGCAGATGTGGGACTTGAATGACCTCCAGGTTCATATCCCATTCAGAGGCGAGGGGAGAGAGTCGAGGTAGCAGGATTAGCCACATAGAGAAAAACTTGGATGGGATGACAATGGATGTCCCAGATGCCTCCATTGATGAGATCCTGAGGCACTATCAACACCATATAGTAGGCGTATTTGCATCCATCGGTCGACTGCTCCATAGAGTGGCACGGGCAGTTGTATGTTATTGCGAGAAACATCCTTGATGCTATATTTGTATATGAAGCCAGGTGCTTCACATTTTTGACATTTTGGTCTTCAGACAAAGACACTTTTTGTAAAAACTTTTATCGTTATATATATATGAGGCTTCTACCGGCTTACTTGTTGTATATAAAAAGTGTGATTGGATTTTATAAATTTCTCAAATGTCTGTCTAACACATAATTAGCCAATTCATATGTCAATGTATTTAGACATATAGGAATGTGTCGATATTCAATGTAATCAAAATGACATTCCAAGAGGCGAATTCATAAATATACCCTTAATAGCGTAGGAATTCGAATGGAGTAGACGTTACTCAACTGTAAGACTACTAATTGCGAATTGAGGCATACAACAAGATGATGTATTCTAAGAGACACAACATCGGTCAATAATTCGATGACTGCACTGTATTCCATGATATTTTTAGTTGCACGACCAAGGCAAACACCATGAAGACTAATCAACTCATCTGTAGATGCATAGATTGTCCAAGCAGCATATGCTAAGTTTTAATTACTGTGACTAGCACCATCAGCAAGCCAATGTAGGGTAGCGAAGACACCAACATCTGGAAACCAAGAACAACGCAAGGTAAGCAGTTGAAGGTCAAAACAAAACAACGAAAAAGAACGCAAGAGTTTGATATACTAAAAGTACAAGCACTCATGCAAAAATGACTTAAGGATAGTACTTCTTTAAGTAAATCGCATTTCGGGGCTCACTCAAAGGGATACCATCCTAATCGACTAGCTCATAAGCTCCCTTCTCCAACACATGTTTGAAAATGTAAGGACCTCACCACATGGCCTCGAATTTACCGACCCCTAGCAGATCACGATCCTTCTCGTAAAGGAGAACAAGATCACCTTCAGAAAAAACACGTGGCTTGACATGCTTGTTGTATTGGGCTTTAACACATTTCTTTTGAGTTTCAATAACTAGGGTGACATCACGACGGGCTTCGTCTAATTTCATTAAATACAAAATACGCTCTTCTTCAGTGAAGGTATTGGGGAGAAGTTCAACGGCTAGTTTCAAGGACGGTATTTCACAGTCAATTGACAAGATAGCCTCGATACCATAAACTAGTTGGAAAGGTGTAAATCCCATGGAAGACTTGACAGATGTATGATAGGCCCATAATGCGAAGAACAACATCGTGTGTCAGGTTGTCTTATGAATTCCTATCATCCGTCGAAGCATAGTAATAAGAACTTTGTTGATTGCTTCAACTTGGCCATTGGCCTGAGGGTAATAGGGGGTTGAGTTTTCACGGTGAAGACCCAACTTTTCAATAAGTTCAGACATCATGAAGTTCCAAAAATGACTACCATGGTTAGTAATGATAGCATGAGGGATACCAAACCAAGTAATGATATGATTGAATATGAAAATTGTTGCAGTTTTCCCGGTGTTATCAAATGTAGGCATCGCCTCGACCCATTTAGTGAAATAATTCATAGCTACAATGATGTATCCATGTCCCCCGGCTAAGTGAGGGTTGAATGTCATGAAGTCAATGCCCCATTTGGATAATGGACCAATGGAAACTACAGGATGTAAACGAGCAGGATGTTGGAACTGTTTTTATAGGTAGCATAGACTTGTCATTGATGGAAAGTACAATAGTGATGCTGGCTTAAGTACAACAGTGAAGCAGATATCAGAATGCTTTAAGGATTTGAGGAAGATAAGCTCAGGAGGAATAGCATTCTTATACGCGCAAGAAGCACAGGAAAGAGACCGAGAGCCGTCGGATCTCACTCGGAAATCCCGACAACTGTTGGATCGGGAGAAGTTGCGCAGATGTTAAGCACAGGAGTTGGCATGTAGAAGAAGTCATCTGAGCCGTCAGATTGGAAGAAGACACCCGACAACGATCAGATATGCAGAAGCTGCGAGGGGGATAATCCATCGGAGAATCGGAGATCGGGATTTTGAAATGTCCAATTCATTCGACAATGAAAACTACGAAATCGCGATATGTGATTTCGCGATTTGATCACAGCCGTTAAATCAAGAAGCGACCGGGACCATCCACGTGTAGACAGGAGGCTTCATCAGAGAATCGGGAATCGGAGTTTCACGAGTCTCGTGAACAATGAC